>JASANE010011767.1:0-125583 GCA_030248225.1 Trileptium ribeirensis
TAACAACGCACATACAAACAACCAGTACAGGACAATATCAGTCGAGACAACGAGCTGATATGAGTGGGCATCGAAGGGCACGAAAAGATATAAAGTTGTATTAAGACTATTTCCGTTTTTCTATATTTGTTGCTCAAATTGTCTAACTGTTACTATAGCTTTTAGTTTTCTGTTTAAAGCAAATAACACCATTTCAACGATACAATGTGAATAGACAGTGTTTTGTTTTAGAGGGCTTTCGGTTTTAGAGTCAGCCTAAACCATAAATTAATCTAGAAGTGAAATAAAGCGAGTTACTTTTGTTAAGTATCAGCCAAAACGTTAATAGCGCTTGCATGTACCGGTAAAACCAAGGGCATGTTAAGCGCTTCGAAGATCGAAGAGGCTGGTTATTTGCAGCTATATTATTTTATGTCCAAAAATAAATCTTTCTTTGGCACACCCCCGCTTTTCCGATTCCCCTATTCGCGGGATAAATAAACATAATTGAGATACAAAAAATTTAGCTTTTTGACGTGATCCAATTGGTCCAACATCAATCTGAGAACCACTGAAACAATTGCCAATATTCAAGATCACTCATGTAAAACCCATTGAAACAGTGCCATTATTCATGTTCACTCATTCATGAAGCTAGAGAGTAAGAATATGATGCCACCAATTCTCACTTAATGATTTGCAAGATATATATTTTTATGCTATTTATACAATGCTAAATTAATATAATTATAGAATCGACATTATTATATCAATTATGCTATCATGGCGATAATATATTCACGTCTGAATATCTGTAACTTCATTATATATCAACTAACATATTTTTTATCGACTTGAACTATCAAATTAATTTTTGCGACTATCATTTATAATTCGAATATTATTGTACTACAACTATATTATTCAATAATTATATTATTCTATTATATAACCACTACATACGTTTATAGCAGTTAACCAGAAGAATCTAACAGCCGATAAAAGCTCGTCATATCGTATCTACGAAAAAACTTATGCTCGTTGATTTGTATGAAATTGAATTAATGGGTTAGTATTTAAAATATTTTTACCGTTTAACGTTCTTGTTTTTATTTTTCAGGTTTTAAGTTCTTATTTGTAAAAAGCCAACATTTTTGCAACTTAACAATGTTGGAAATCAGAGATTAGATTTCGTCGTAATATGATCACCAAGCCGGTTTTCGAAAAACACAACCACAGACTGTATTTAAGTCGACATGTTTTAAGATTATTCTTACTTTCGTTTACAAAAACGGAGTGAAAGACGACAAACGAAACAACATTTGCGGGAGTCGTAAAGTCCTGACTGACACTTACAAAAAAGAAGCTGAGTAAATTTTTGCAATTTTCAAAAACTCATAGTTTTTCATAATTTCCAAAAGAAATTTCGAATTATTGCCAGTTTTACTAAAGTTTGGTTAAATCTTTCGTCAAATTTTCCTAATTTTCTACAATTTTTGTTAATTATGTCGCAAAATTTTCCGCGCACTTTAGGCGCGCGGGACTGCCGCGTGAGATGGGGGGCATAGATCCGGAGCCTTCAGGTGGTAAATTTGGCTTGAAGAAGAGGTCCGACCCTTAGAGGTGGTCACGCAATCATACCTACCTTATAAACATCAATAAAGTAATCCCTAGAATTGGCTAAGTTTACATCACTAATCAGTAACGGACTAGATTCCCCGCAATCTTTTTCGTAAACTTGCGAATGAAACCAGTTATCTGTGATTTAACATTTAAGGTCATATCTCATGAAACCTAATAGAGTTTACAAATTATATGTATATTTCGTCATGAATAAATGCATCGTAATAAGGATACGTGAAACATTCGTAGTTCACATTTAATAAATTTCGTAAATACTTTCAAGTATATACTAGCAAATATAAAATGAACTGATCTTCTAATTTAAAGATGGAAAGGCTATATGAGAATTCAGAATACTTCCTAAAATACAATATATTCTGTCGGAGTGTTATTTTTTGAATGGGAATTGTTTCCAAGATCATCAACAATATAGTTATTTCTCTATGTCTGGACTTTAGCTAAGTTAGGTCTTTGAGGACCTTATTCTCGAAAGAAACTTTAACTTATCTGCACTGAACTATAGCAGTTTTGTGGTTGGTTTTGCTTGTTCATATCACAATATAATTAAACAGCTATGAATGGTCACATATACATTTGTGTTGCGACAAAATACTGCAAATATAACCCATTACATGCATATAAACAGTAGTTAACAATTCAGGCATTTTCAGCTACTTATTCACACGCAGGTGGATCATGATTGTGCACAAACACAAGAGCAAACATTCAGATCAGATACGTACGTGCCTAGACGCAATATTACTAAATATTTCAAACAATGTTTCTGATTTTGATACATTTTCCTATTCTGTAAACTAATACTCAAGGGTCAACTCTGATATCGCCTATAGAAAAAACACACCAAAAAACAATAAGTTATTTCAACGTCGACACATTTAAGGCTGGAACTAACGCATTTGCTAGAGTAACGAACATTTGTGTAACAGATGTTCGGTGGCTGTAATAAACCCGCTCAGCTACGAAAATAAATTGGAATATAATTAGGAATTGCGAATATAGTAATTATGAAAATATAATGGTTTATATTTCCTTGTCGATAAACTTGAATTTTTTCCCAATTTTTGCCAATCTGCGAAAAACTTTTGCTAATTTTCTCTTTTGCTTGCTAATTTTACTCCAATTTGTGGCAATATTCACTTTATTTTTTCGTATATTTGTTAAAATCTTCTACGCACTGTTGGCTAAATGGAGGGGTATGATGCACAGTCTTCAGCAGAGAAGGCCAAATTTAGCTTTAGGAGCCGGTCCATAGCCAGCAGCACCTATATTTCGTAATATAAGACTTGTTCGTCCTAATCTATTTTTGAGCAAATCTGCATATAGTATTTGAACAATCAGACAACTGTGGCTTTTATTGGTCTTGCGAAATTATAAAAACATATTTCAACATAAGTTGGACCCACCCTTTACACTTCTCTACCCTTTCAGGGTTGCGGCCTAAGGCTCAGATGGGCCATAGATTGTCGTAAAGATATTCTCGACTGTTGTTTACAGGGGCGCCGAATGACATAAACAGGGGGGCCGAATGTCGAACATACGAATATTATAAGAGAACTCTGACCATGATAAATTTCCTAATTTATCAACAACACTAATAAATCATTCGTAAACTTTGAGAAGGGTTGATATTTAAAGTACCCTAATCGCGATCGCCAAAATAAGAGCATTCTGTTCAGCATCTTTGAAAAAATTACTACAATGTTAATTTTAACATATGCTGTTTAGAACATTCCTGAATAAACCGAAGTGATAGTATATAGCTTTAACACTTATCCGCATGAATTATTGTGTATTTCCTGCAATATTGAACAAGCTTTCGCCGTCGCGTCGGCCTGGGCCGTTCTGCTGAGAGCACTGTACGTTAGCCCCTACGCTATTTAAGAACTGTTGCTCGATTCCATAAGGAACCTCACAAAGCGAACGAACAGCAACGCACGTGTAAACACACTCAACACGACATCAATTAGTGCAGCGCGTCGCAACGTAGACTGTCACAAACATGTGCCTCAATTTGGTAAAATGCTAAACGCTTTGTTATTTTTAAGAATACGCTTAGAAAATCAAGAAAGCCAATCTGGCTGACATGAGGTTAATACATTATCACTGCATCCGTAACAAGTAATAAATGCAAGCCGAGTTGCACGACTAATAAATTATTGAAACACGCTAGCCTTTGTAACGTGTATTTCCTACATGTAGAAGACATATTTATAAATACACTTTATATAACGTATTAAGGCTGCATTTTTGTAGATGAGTTTTATACTCGTTCATATCCATGTATTTTCCCGTAGCGATATGTCTTATTTTGGGGTAGGCGACGCCACCCTGAAAACTACAGTGTAGTTGCATTATATATGAACCGAGGTGTAAACTGCAATAGGTGTAGTCGGGCTGTCGGGGTGGCGAAGGCTTTTGGCGTCCAAGTTGGAGGGGTAAGGTTGTGGTCGGGGCAGGTCATAGGGGTCCGTCTATGTGTTTGGCACCTAGGAGCCGTCAGGGATAAGGAGGTAGCCGAGACCCCGGGAAAGGGGATAACCGTGCACCCGTATTAGCATGTATGGGTTGCACGTATACCCATGTAACTACGCAGTTCCTGGCAGTGCTTGATTGTTAAATCAAAAAGAGCCACACATCGGATAACGAAAATACATGAGTAAGAGTATGCAATGACCGAGTGTCACACTAGTCTACAAAATTTTTAATGGCCTTTTGGTATTGTATATAGATAAATATGTATTATATTTTATATGCATGCATCATGTATACATATATAATTGCATTACCCAAGGGCGATATCATTTATTTGGAATAAACGGAAAAATATAATGCTAATATTATGTTCCTTTTTATTTCTGTGTGCTCTAAAGACGCCTATGGTTATTTTTGAATAGAACAAAAGTTCTATTCATTCCCGCAACAATGTCAGACACATGGTGTGATTGTGCGTGAAACATTCTACAGAACATATAGGAGTATCACTCACAATATACACTCATTCTAAAAAACAGGCAATGGGCGCGGGAACGATGGGGCAAAGGGTCGTGCCACTCCTGGGATTTAAAGTGGGGGAGGGGGTAAAAGCCGTTTCGCCACCCTGAATAATCTCATGTTTTCGAAGAAACGTCTTATCTCAGCAAATTTTGCAACCGATTTACATCGCTTACTGCAACGTTCAGCAATCGCATTACGCCATACCAATTGCGTAACTATGTTTCTTCGATAGATTTAGGGCAAAATAACAATTTTTAACCCTCAAAATTGGCAATACCCGTTGCTTAACTACAAATTAAATTTTTAGCTCTACATATATTTTAGCCTGTCGATGAATAAAGTACGGGTAAAACACAGGTTGCCCACTATCCCAAAATCGTTCTCGCGCCTATGGCTTTGCTGAAACATACTTTATAATTACCTGCTGTGGCTATTGCGGAGCAGTGTGTAAATAAAATTTCACCTGAGGCATCGCCTGAAACCCTTAGCTGTGGGATCCACAGCTATAAGGGTCTCAACACAATGGCTGTATAAGACAGTTCTAATATGGTCTCAACGTTTACCGTAACGTATACTATTGTATGTTCTCTTTCTAGAAATTTAAACTGGGCATCTCATCTTGGGAAGCATCTCATTTTCCAACTTCGAAACAGTCACTGTTTGCATAAGGTTGCCGTGCATGTTCTGTTTCATGTCTCTAGGCCAGTAATATATGCTGGCATATTTCGTGACTAGTCATGTGTATTTTTCGTATCGTAAGTGCTAACATTGTTCACAGTAGTATCACCGTTAAAACATCGTATCTTTGCACACACTTTATATATGTTGATGCAGTGTGACTAGAAAGTCAATGCTTTTAGTTAATTAAAAGTCAACCAGTTGGTCAAATTTATCTCATATAAAGTTTTATGTCACTTATGCTATGTTGTACAATGCTGAGATGAAACATCAGTTTAACAATTGAAGTAAATTTTTAAAATATATGATTTGTCCCAAACAAATCGTAACTAATAAAATGCACATCAGTAGCATGAGTGAAGAAGGTTTTAGTTTCTTCAAGCAAATTGCATAAATTGGCTGGCATGAAAAAGGAGACACTTGAGAACAATACATTTTTTCGATAAGCGTTTCACTTCATTTATGTTGTTTCATTAAAAGCTGCTATAATGAAAATGCAGTAAAACCTGTGTGAGCAGGTTATTATCTGCAGTAAGTGATGTCTTTGAATGCATTTTAGTTAATAACCAATAGAAATTTACGATGTAGTTTATCGTTTGAAAACGCTTGACGGTTTGATTTCCTCGGTATTTTTGTTAGATATGATTTTTGTTAGAACCCATCTCTATGATTTCAATAAGCAATACAAACCACAAAAGGTATTATATTGATAAAACAGGACTGGGACGATGCACAGTGAAATTTTGTCAGAAGGATACTGCAGTACACAGAAAATACTTGTGCTTAATATATTTAGCACTGGTTTGTACTTAATAAAAATCTAATGTAATTATGCTTAAATTTTTAGAATAAATACGTTGATTGCAAGCTTGTTTGGCACTTAATATTAAGATTCAATAATGCTAAACATTTAAGCATAACTATGGTATTTTTATCATTGTAGCAAAAGCAATGCTACTTTGTATTTAGCAATGTTATGCGTAGATTTGGAAACTAGTATTGACCAAGCTTTTTCGCTCTTAGAGGCATTACTTATGCTAACTACAAAAACTTGCAAAATATAAATTTATTGTGATATATGTATGTATATTATTATATACTCATTACATATATTTTTATTTATACTTACACAATTTGTTATATATTTATTAGGCAGCTATAATTGTACATATAATTTATTGTATCAAAATGTGTAGATTCCGAGTATAATTAATTGTACAGCAAATGTTGAACAAAAAAGTTCGGCTTCAGCACAGGTTAAGTTAAAAAGCGCTGAATTTTAAGCATAATTTAAGGTTAACGCGTTATGCTAAATTTGCCTTTTTAGCATTATTATGCTAAATAAATACCTGAATAACCATTATTAAGTGCCATACCGCCCTACTTAAGTAACGTATTTTAAGCGCTGCAAGAATACTTTCATTAGTTATAAATAATTAGCATTATAATGTCAAATAAGCAACATTAACATTTTGAGTGTAGTGTACAGAAGGCACGGCTAAATATTTTAGCTACATTATTTTATTATATTGAACTTTTGTAGTGATTTTATTCTTCCTGAAGTTGACGATACTGAAAATTTTCATGAGTGCAGTGTTGTGAAAGATAAACATTTTTAATATTATTAGGTATTATTGTAATTTGCCGAAGTTTTTATTTCACCTGAACGCTAACTTAACGGTTTGTTCACTACATCGGTATTTGTTTAATCGTGTTGTGTATTCCGTATTAAGCCTGAAAAATAACATCTTCAGAATCAGTAATATCTTCCCCATAAAATATGTCAACCAATTAATATTTCTCAGTAACAATCCCTTTAATGCATATTTTCTTTTTCTGCAACGGTGTTGATGGCATTGCGTCGCAGTTAAAACGTTATTATTTAAACCAAGAAGCAATTTTCCAAGCGAATACTTTTAGTTTTATTAATGTCAAAAACTATCATTACATCACATCTAGAGTGATGACAGCTGGAACGATTAGAATACCAGAAGAATCGTTAATTTGCAATAGAAACTGATGCTATGATCCATAAGCGTCGACTGTGCTTTAGTTTTTGTATATTATTCAGTTGCATGAATTTATTACACATTATGAAAACAATGCCGCTAATGTACCGCGAATTAGCTATCAATCCTGTTGGACTGCGAGTTTGCGCAGGAGCACAGTTAAAATGTCGTTGTTTGGCAGTTTTTCCCCAAAATGACACATATAAGTCTTTTTCGAATCTCCCATAACCTAATTGTGAGCGCGAATTTTTTCTCAAATCAATTCGTGGTTTTCACTAAGGAATAACATGGTAGCACGTACATAACGACGCGTGAAGCAATGCTGGCGTTCATTCTATGGCGACATGATACGCTTTTGTGATATAGTACGTATGACTTTTTATAGCTACTTTTGCGAGTGACCTTATGTATCACTAAACAGAAGACTTAAACCATTAATATATAGCCGCTGAAGTATTGACGCTATGTTTTTGCCTACAATATAGACATTTGAGTTTAAAAATCGCCCAAGGCATTGGCGCTCTGTGTACTTTCAACACAATACTGTTGGTCACAGCTGCACATGCCAAGCATTAAGCAATGTCACCCTGCGTTTACGGAAATTGTTATAGCTGCCTAATTCCTGTTCTGTGTTGTTTTACTTATATACAAATTGCGATCAAATTGGTAATGCTTTGCTATTGAGTTATAAATCTGTGAAAATTGATGTTAGTTAATTCTTACGAAGCTAAGATTGTTCTTAGTCTAGTTAATTTTAGCGTAGTTTTGTCTGAAATATTAAAACTGTTTTAAACTATTTACTAGCTTCTGTTTTTGAATTCCTAAATTCGCAAAAAATATTTGCTATTCTACGAAAGAGCTCACTCCGCAACGAACAAAAGTGTACATAGTTATCTCGTACAGTTATCATATATGAACAGACAAGTTCATTATTACCATTATTGTTCTACATTTTGCATCCAATCGAAGCTTATAATCGTTACTAACTAACCTATCTGTTACTAGAGCAAAATACGAAGAGATACTAACCTACAATACAATACAATACAACTCAATAGAATATCGTTCATTACAATAGCATTACCAACTACTGCTACTGCTGCTTTAGCACGGTATGCCATCTCCCTTGCTATAACTCAAGGTCATAAAATGATTTATCAAAAGCAGATCGCTGTATATCATCTGAAATATATATACATACATTTAAATATGTAGGTATTTCTGTACGCTTACAGCGGCACCACCGAGAAACCTATTGGTTACACCTGCTCGTTCGTTACTGTACGCTCATACCGTATATACCTTCAAACGAACGCGATAATCAATGACATTACACATGCGCACACAGGGACAGCGCGACAAACTAAACTAAACCTAAGCTACGGCTTTCAGAAGCCCGCAATATATTCGTGCTATATTGGGACACACTCGCAAGTGTTTCTCACAGTGCAGCTCGGTTTGTTGTACAACATGTATTTTGCTTGAAATTCATACGAGGCCCAAGTGTCCTGCGTGAGTCGTATAAAGGCCTATATACTTTTCATCTGTGTGCATCTGTAAAAAAGGCCTAAATAGTGCTTGCTTCACGATAGAAACGTCGAGCATTCGTGCCGCTAGGAACTGTTTGTTACGCGAGAGGCTTTGCAAAAAAGCTCCGTTGCTTTTATGCACCACATGCTATATTCGGTACACCACAATAAGTTTGTAGGGTATATATATACTGACGATTGAGCAGCGAGTAGCCAGCTGTACGAACAACAGCAACCAGCGTGGAAGAACTTTATTTGGCTGCCCTACTTTGTTGTTATTACGAATGCTGCCCTTGGCTGAGAGTTATTTTTTTATCGCTTCGTGTCGTACGTTTGTCAGTGCCCGTCTAATACCGAACAGAGTAGCATACAGATAGTTTAGTAGCATGACAGCTGATGCTTAGATCATTATAGAGTTAGATTGTTGCCAGAGGCTGTGCTCAATTGGCGATATGCGAGCGCTGTACGAGGCTAGTGCCAGAAAACGGTGCCTTCGACCTGATTGTGGCCGATCGAGCTTGTATTGATTGAACGATTGTGATATGATGCGATCATGTCAGGACTGATATAGTGGTAGTACCTATCGATGTCCGTTGAACGCAGTCTCTATTAATATAAATATATATTGTCAGACCTGATTACATATTATTATTATTAAGATACAGAGGATTTAAGAATATCGTTCGTTTGCAATATTCGAAATTAATTTTGTTAATAAGGTTGAGGTGTTTTTTGCGAGAGACTTCATTAGCAGTATCGGGTCTAGTAAGCAAAACCAAGTATTCGTACAAGATGATTAAATTTATAGCGGATACAAGTTACTTGGTACTTCTGCAGATAATATTCTCAAATAATATAAACCATATTGTAATGATTGTAGGTTCACAGCTAAATTCATAGCGATTTATGCCTACAACGTTAGTAGTGTTCACATATAATAAACTGGTGTCGATGTTTGTTTTATACATGGTCATTGTGGTGTGGGAGTTTTTATACCCGCCCCTCTCAGGGCTCATCCCCCGCCTACTGACTGATCTCTCTGAGAAGCCGAAGATCAACCCTCTACCCCTACGGGGAACCAGCTACACTGCTGCAGGCGGCCACGTACCTTGAGGCTGTTAATTTGTGGCTATATGAAAGATACTTTACGGGTAAGTTGAAAATTCGGGGATCGTTTGTATATTCATGTTCTGAAACGGAATTAAAATTTTTCGTATATTTTCTCTTAATAAAGTATCCAAAACGTTTGTCGAAACGATCTTTGACAGCTCTTGAGCTTTTTCTTGTAAAAACAGGAATGGTTTAGCTCTGACTCGAATGACTTACGCAGGAGATATTGTGCTGTTAGGTTGCCAAGTTTTTACTTCGTTTGTTGTATAATAACAAATGAAATACAAATTGTTGCATATAGGTCCAGGTTTTCTATCCTGCACGCATTATGAGATTGAAGATATAATTAACAAAGTAAATATTGGCGGTGGGTTAGTTTCTTTTTCAACCATCAGTTTCTTTCCGCTCGCCTCTCGGTATGTGCTTCAGTCCCATTAATCAAGCAGATCTTAGGCATGACGTAGTTTACTTGCGAACGTTTGACAAGCTAAGGGTGCGTTCACACGTTCAAACTATTTGTTCAAACTTTGAGCTCAAAATTTGAGCTCAAAATTCGATCAAATTTTAATCAAACTTTGATGGTGATTTTTAAACATAAATTGCCGATGTTTAAAAATTGGAGATCAAAATTTGAGCTCAATTTTTTCAGGTAATACATCTCGTCGATGATTGGCTGCAGGAATATCATTGAAAAGTTTGAATAGTGTTCACACGTTTAAACTTACTAAAAGTGGAACAAAGATGCTTTCAAATTTTGATCAAAATTTGAGCTCAAATTTTGATCAAAATTTGAGCAAAAAGTTTGAGCGTGTGAACACGCCTTAAGATAACTAAATCCACCATTGTCAACTTCATCGATTTCGCCGATGTTTGTACAACATCTATAGGGATCTATATGCTAAGCCTCCTACTCCAACGATGTATGTAGATGTCATCAAGGACATGTACCGAGATATTAGCTGTCTGGACACCTGCTGAACGCTCTACGGTATTCAAAATCATCACTGGAGTTAGACTGGTATGCATCTTGTCCAGTTTGACAATCAACCTGGTGCTGGACTGGATCCTACAATATTCTATCACGGCATACGGAGTTGAATTCGGAGATGGTCTGGCATTAGCGGACCTACATTATGCAGATGATATCTCATCTTTCTACTTTCTGAGGGTCAGCTAAAACAAAAGCGCTATCTACGTTTTACCGAATCTCAGCAGCTTTTACAAACCTGTAAAGACTGAAATGACCAAGTTTCTTACCATTAATCAATCAACCAATGGCCCCGAAACCGTACGTCATCAGAGAAGAGATCGAGGTAGTTGACTTGTTTTGTGCTATTCGAAATGTACTTCGGAATGCGCCACAATGATGTGGACCGAAATGACTATGAAAGATCTCAACCACCTCACTGTCAATCAAGTGGAAATACCTATAAAACGATAGAACTAAATATGGAACACAGTGCAGCAGGCTATTCGAAACTGGATGGCAACTGAAAGTGGGGGCGTAAGGAAAAATTGCGTGTGCCATAAGGGAAAAATCCTGTTTTTGCCAATTTTTGCCGGCGAAATGGGGACCGCCGATTTTGCGGCGTCCCTAATGAGGCAGATCAAAACGCCTCCGTTCTGGACCAGGTCCTAGACACCGCATTGAATGAGCTTAAGTGAAGATAAGTGCAATTGTCTATTAGACATATGTTTAAATTCATGCTGGATAATTCTTAAAACAAAAAACAGGTTTTGGATAGATATATTTAATTAATTTTATCGCTCTTCTATCTGTAATCCCATTATCGTCTTATCGATTATACTGAACATATTAAAATATTAACCGTTCTAAATCACTGTCATAAGCGTAAGGCTTATATCAAATTTGGGAGCTGAAGAATGTATATATGATTGGCCATGAAATGTGGCGGTTGATTTTGATAGCAAAATATAGAAATCTATTATTTTGCAAGGTAAGCTTTAGGCTCATTTACTATGGTCTGACACTTAAGCATAGAATGATCATTTTATCATTCATAATATTTAAGCCGGCTGGCTACATTCGTTTGCAAGACTACAGTGTATATTGCTCAATAGCGATATAAACCCTGTAATTCACCTTAACATATCTGTGGAAAATGTTATATTGTGGAAAACTTTGTAACTGTCCATATCAGTGGCTCATTTGATAAATCAAAAGTTTTCTGTTTTCTTTTGTGTTATTTTTAACCTTATGCCCAAAAATTCAACGTAAAAACGTTATCCATTCAGCAACCTTTTTGAAAAAGTTGTGCAACAAATTGTGTCAATTGAATTAACTATTTAGCCCTAAGCTAAGTTTCAATTCAAAGCTTTGATGGCTGCTATAATTATAGTTCATCGGTTGTTCTTGCGTGAGACAGAACAGACGCCTGGGTCATGCCCGCTGCAGAATGTTACTACTGTCATCAATATAATCATCATTACCATCGTTGCTGCACATGTTGCCGCGAATTATATAATTTTTTGACATATGCGTGATTTTGTATAGGCATTCAAGTTTCAACTGTATGTTTTAAGAACGGTTTAAAGGAAATTGGTGCACTGTCGTTATCTTTCTTCTTTTAGTTATCTTAATTGGCTTCGTTTTATCATACAAAGAAGTTTTAGTTTAACTTTTAGAACTTATATGTTACATGTTGATATAAAAATTTCAAGATTTTAGATTGCCCTACTATTGTTTTGCCATAAGGCTTCAGCTTAGATTTTTGAAGCAGGGGTGTAACCACGTGGGGGCATGAGCCGTGTCACCAACTCCCCCTTTCGAGTCACCGTACATTCTCACCACTCCGCACCTGGCTACATCCCAGCGGTTCAAAAACTAAGCTGAAACCTTATTCCAAAACAGTAGTGGAACAAGTCAGAATCTCAAAATTATGATAAAATAGAGCTTAGCTTTTATAGGATATTTATAAGCTACATTTTGATATAGAAATTTCGAGATTATAGCTTGTCCTACTATAGTTTTGGCATAAGGTTTCAGGTTAGTATTTGAACCGCAGGGGTGTAGCCACGTTGTGGCACGGGCCTTTCAACCACCTTCCTTTTCATGCCACCGTCCGTGCACCCGTGATGGATTACAAAAAGCGAAGCATACGTTGACGTGTGATAGGTACGTTTAAGGAGTGTCCGACTTAGCAAAATCCCGTGCCCTCCGCGGAAGAGTTTCTGGTTATACCGCTGTTGGTTCGCCACATTTAGATGACACAGTTTCGCACTATCAGTGTGCTAACGAATAAAAATTAAACCTTCACCAATTAGTAGTGAGACATTATGATGCCAATTGATGGATATATTCGGGCATGACATTTCAACTTTGTTTTTGTATAGCGTTTTTAGAACTTTCTTTTATTAGAATTGTACTAGAAATGCGACTTAAAACCTTTGCATATTAACAAACAGTAAACTAATTTAGCATTTCGATTGTGTTTAAAGAACACAATGCTTTTAAAACCAAAATAAAACAATGCAACAAATCCAATGTGTAGCAAAACAAAAATTCAATAATTTTACATCTATTAACGCAATATTATTTGTTCAACTTTCCAAACTCTAGATTACGATGTTATAAAGGTAACGTGACAGGAAAATGCTCATAGTATAGGGCGAGCTTCTGTCTATGCTTTTGTACTTTCGTTATACGATAAGGTTGGGTCGTTTTTATTCTTGTCGTTTGTATATTGATTGATATATTTTGCGCATTTTTAAAATTCCTTGGATAGTATCGCACAGCCTTAAGCTTCATTGGATGGCACAGGACAGGTAGATCCTGAAATTTATAGTCGATGTAAAAGATGTACCTTAACGGAACTTTGGAAGGGGACGGGTACACCGATAAAAAATCCTTGGGCACATCGCCAGGCATTCTCATGATATACCAAGCAAACAAATATACAAAATATTTACTGGCATATTGTTATATTACACATAGGATATGAAGTTGATTAACAATAAAAGACAGATTCCTAATTTACTAAGAGCTCATCTATCTAGTAAATATAAAGTCGAAGAGGTAAGCCGCTTATATCTGACCAAAGAAGTTAACTATATTAAAGATAGTATTTGAAATTTATTTTATTTACACATATATAAAATCTCTAGCGGTAGTGTAATAGCCTCTATTTATATTTTCACGTAAACTGTATATACTAAATATGACCATTTCTTCCAAAATATTGGAAAAAAATTTAGTGCCGACATATATAAGACTGGATAAATGTAAAATTTATAAGAATGTCTGAGTATCGCAGTGCTCAACGAACTTTGATAAATCTTTGGGTTTTATTTACCCTGCCACAAGACCCAAGTGTCCCATGCCTATTCTCCTATACCCTTGCCATCTTACAACTTTAATTACTGATGTAGCTTGACAAAATAGTATGGTAAAGATTGTAACTGTAACGAGCATTTTATGTACATATGTATGTGCTTAAACCACATCGTGTAGAAATGTGTTTTATAAAAGGATTGTTAAGAAGTTTTACTGGAATGTATCAAATATATCAATACGCAGTTCTAAGCCAAGACGAAACCTTTTTTGAATGAAATATCATTAAACTACAGTCAGATCAGACGTCATTCATCTCTATGCTCCACAGCGTTAACACTGATTGCTTAGTTTTAAATATGTCACTTCATCGCGCATTCGCAACGAGCATTTTGTATTGTTTTACCGGTAAGGCAAGCTATATTATGCTTCAAATTACAAATGATGCTGCTGACTTTTAATTATAATATATATCGTTTAAGATTACTGATTCTAACGCACAAAGTCTGTTTAGTAGGTTGTAATACATGATTGTATTCATATTATGCTTATCTGTAGTTCTATCATAATTTGTAGCAGCAAGAGTTCATCACGATGAACTCATATCATACTATATTTATAAGTTGTTGAATGCAGTCTATTTTTGCGACATTTGTCCTATGTTTCTCACGTTGGGGACCAAGGTTCCTAAGCTCAAAATACTTTGGATGAAATTTAAGAGAATCATTGCTTGATTTTTGCACAGCCAGATATTCTGTTAAATTACAAAGAACTATACCTTGAAATTTTAAAGTTTATGCCAAAAATACTTCTCTAAAATTTCAAGGAATAGTTCTTTGAATTTTAACAGATGATATATGGTCGTGCAAAAATCAAATAGTTGAAATTCTCTTAAATTCCATGAAAAGTATTTTGACTACATTTTCCTGTTACACCCAGCGCAACTCTCTTTCTGTCCCCCTGCCCAGCCTTTGTCGCATTTTTCCGACGTTTGTTCTGATCCATTTCAATTTTTTTCCAAAAAGAAAAACAAAAATAAAAATTTTGATTATATTATTAACAAAAGCTTGCGGGGGGACAAAGCCATAGGGTGGAGAGAGAACAAAAGTTGGAAAGGTAGGATGAAAGTTGAGAGAAACAAAACAAAAGCGGGAAACTTGTTCCTCCTAAAGTTGGACAAATAACCCAAAAATGGACCATTCTACAACATATATAATATAGTATGCGATGAGTGTCATACTATTCTTCAAGGATTCATCATTAACTCTTAGCACTAGTATATTGACGCGTGAAAATCTTGGTTCCATGTTTGGGCCCAAAGAGCATTCCGGGAAAAAGAAAATCGAGGTCGAACTCAAACTTTAACTTTTTGCACCTATAGCGACTGACACTTAATATTTGCGAAGGATTCTGCCTTATAGCTATATGTGAATGCCCTTATCGGTGGACCAACTAGTCTTCCTCTGACAACATACCGTAAATGTAACTATAGTTTCACAAGCAATTGCACTGATTTTCCTTTCGCCTAGCATTATTTTCAGCGCATGGAACACAGTGTTACAATGGAGTGTTACTTTTGAATTCATAAAGATTTGCTTGTCTAGAATTGTATTATTCTATTTGACGTACAGTTCCTTCAGTGCCCGATATTGAGGAGTTCAAGCAGTCGCTTATAGAAATACACAGTCACCACTGTTAAGCTCTTCGACTAGCATTCTATATGGCAACAATAAATGCCCACAGTATCACATATTTTTGTTGTTACAAAAACCTGTTAGAACCGTACCAATAAATCGTCCAACGCTTCATCGTCAAAATGCGCTAAATGGAGCAATGGAAGTGTAAAATTACATGCAAAAAGCCGTAAAGGCGGCTGTGAAAGCTCTGCATTATCAAAGCGTATATTAGAATATTAACTTGTGATGTTTGTACCACTGCCGTCAGGCTATGACATTGCTTCCATATTTAGTCAGCTGTGCATCTGATGTGTACTTCTTGGGCTGTAGCAAGGAGAGTAGTTTGCTGCCTGCTAACCAGGCTATTGAGGATTGACTATCAAATGAAATTTTAGTCATTTCAAGCATCTTAATGTAAAACATAATGTTGCCATACACCCAAAATGTTTATACTCAACGTTTAGCAATGTTATGCTATTTTTAAACACAACTTCTTTACATATATTGCAGTTCTTAAGTTTTGCTAAATATTAACTAGGAACTTACGGTATTTATTTAGTACAACTGCACTAATTATTAAACCTAACAACGCTAAATGAGGGCCTAAAATGTTTAAAATAAGCCAAACTTAAAATTTAAAAGAATTATGCTAAACATTTAAAATTCATGCATAATATTGCTAAATATTGATTAGCTTTTTAGATTTGGTTTTTGGTACGAAAGTTATTTAGCATAATCATGCTCAAATGTTAGTTAGTATTAATAAAACTGAATATTAATTATCAAATTTTGCTAAAAGTTTACAATGAGCATAATTATGCTACAAATTAAGTATAATTACGCTAGTTTTTTTACCAAGTATCCATTTGATGCCCACATTGACGTATTAGTTATATGTAATTAATCTCGTCAAAAGTGAAATTATTAAATTTACATTGTTCAGTAACAAACATGGTAAATTTAGTAAAATGTTTGGGTGGGCCACATGTTTCCGGCATGTTTACGGTTATGACAACACATGGAAGTTCATCTGAAAAAAGTTTGCTGTTTGAATCAGGAGCCCGAACACATGTAACTCAGTATTCATACATTTTTTGTTGAATATAATTGATTCGGGTATTTGCATAAACATCAAAGAATTTTCAATATGTCACATCTAAATCCCAAAAAGCTTGAAGTATCTTCGGGTTTTTGTCGCTTTCACCTGCCCAAACTGTTAAATTAATCAATGATATGTGTGCCGCGCGTGTTTATAAAAATAGAGTGGTTACCCGCAAGGTCATATCTACCTCCCTTAGGATCCGCACTTTTTCAATTCCCCACGCAAAAATATTTGTCCGAAAAGATGTATACATGTCTTACGGCATGCTGAAACCACTTCCACGTGTGCACAACTGTACTCCCTCTGACGCCCCGCCCCTTCGTGCATATTGCCTCTCCTTTGCCTAAGCTAACGGGCCTTGGAAACCTGTGATTTGTGTTTTAAAAATCAGACTGAAGTATCTGTGTCATTATGACACATATGTGTCGTATGAATTAATATTTCACAGCGCAGCGGTATTGTGAAGTATCAGATATTTGATTAAGGCATTATTCATGTGTTTCCGTCTTAACGTTTCCGTCTTTTAGCAATAAACTTTTTGCTAAAATTTTGAGCTCAAAATTTGTTCTCAAAATTTGATCAAATTTTGATCAAAATTTAACGGTGATTTTTAAATGAAAATTGCGATATTTCAAAATTTGAGATCAAAATTTGAGCTCAAACTTTTTCAGGTAATACATCTCGTCCATGATTGGCTACAGGAACATTCATGAAATGTTTGAACTGTGTTCACACGTTCAAACTTGCAAAAAATGCAAAAAAGTTGCTTTCAAATTTTGATCAAAATTTGATCAAAATTCGAGCTCAAATTTTGATCAAAATTTGAGCAAAAAGTTTGAGCGTGTGAACACGCCTTTAGCAGAATTCATTGTAGCTGCATTTTTAGAAAGTTCGGCTATTTGAATTTACAATCGCTGTAAATCCGGCTTAACCATACATGCTTGGTGAAGACAGTTCCTGTTAAAATGTCCTTATATACTGTACCAAGGTGCTGTCCATAACCGTTGGGTTCGGCACTGTGCTTATGCCAAAAGGACACATGAATTTGACAGCCATAGAGCCGTATTAGAAGCTACAAATTTACGACGGTTTGTGTTCAAAATGATGGTATAGTTCTTTTGTTGTTTCGCATAAGCTGTTATTCTTATGTATTATATATGTAAATTAATGTTACATAGAATATATAAAGTTACACGAAGCGTTAAAATTCGAGGAATTGACTTTGGTTTGAACGGCAACAAAGTCAACAGTATAATATCCGAACAATGAAGACGTATATATAATAATTAAATAAGTTAAGTTATTTAGCATAATTATGCTTAAATGTTAGTGTTCATAATTAAAGTTTAATATTAAGTATCAAAATTTGCTAAAAGATTGCAAGAAGCATAATTATGCTTAAAATTAGGTATATATAATTATGCTAGATTTTCATTAATCATAAGGCAATGGTAAATATTTTAAATCCATAAGCATTTTCAGCCATAGGTGTCCATGAGGGAGGTACGAGTTGCAACATCCTTAAGTTGTTACAACGCTCTTAATGTTGGAGTTACAACCCCCTAAGGGTTGGACCTCCTATATAAATGTACCTCAACTTAAGTTTCTGCTACATCCTGCCATGTGCCAACGAGGAGTAGAAAATTGCTCAACTTTGTTATATAATACATTTCTATATATGCATACAAATATTACATGAATATCATAGGTATCGATAAGGTGCGAGAGTCAGTCCTTATTTACCCCCCCCCCCCCCCCCGCTCAACAATCAACAAGGCAAAAATTTTGAGAAAATGGACAAAAATTGGAGAAAAATTTGACAAAAACTGGCACAAGTTACCAAAAATTATTAAAAATACTGGGAAAAATTAAAAAATTAAGAAATTAAGTAAATATTTTAGCAAAATTTAGAAAATTATGAATTACTAAAAATTTTCAATTTAGCCGCAGCTCGAGTACACCTATTAATCACGCCCAATTATCCACCACACCCCTTGGGCAGATATGAACATATGTACTTATAGCATGCATGAATATTAATATACATATAAATATTTACACATTAATACTATATATATCTATATATACGTAATATACATTCAACGGTGGTATATGCTGTGATATTCTTATTGATGCATGAAACTTCATAAATAGTTTAATCGTGTTGTGCGACAAACCAACTGTGACATATGTAGACATACCATTATCTATATATATAGCCATATATTGCAAACAATATTGCCATGTTGGCTTGAATCTGTATCAAAAATACTACTGTATTTTGACATTTGATTTTGTTCGTGATAAAAACGAATTGTGTTCTGTTGGTTCAATCTTAATATTGATAACTCTGGGGCCATGTGTGGAAGAGTTAAAAGTGGTCGTTCATTCTGATATAGCGTTTGATTTATTATATATCCAAGCTTAGCATATATACGCCGCTGAAGTGAAATTACAAAAATGTATAATAGGCTGTGATAGATAGGTTTTGATTTTTACTTAAAATTTAAGTCGACCGACATAATATTTTAATCATCATTTGAAACAGTAACACGCACTGCGAATAGTATCACGCAATGTCGCAAGGTCAGGATTTATGACAAACAGTAGGGATTCTTTATTATTTTAGTAATCAAGCAAGGTTTTGGCACCTATATACCGATTTAGATTACCCAGGTAGTTTATCGTATATGTTGGCTATATTTAGGAAAATATTAAAATTTGTGTTACTGGTCAACTATACAAAAGATGAATGGGTGGTTAATGTTTTATGAAGTCCTGAATAGGTCAACATGTACAAATAAACTTAATTTATGAAATAGCTGATAAAAAATACAGCACACTGTGCTACCAAGGTGCCGTAAAGACGTTTCTGGTGGTCCAGAAAGGCAGATAATTTTCGCTTTGGCAACAGAACATTTTAACTCTATGCCGTTTGTCCATCACATCGTTTTATTTTTTAAATTTTTGAGATGGCAATATTTTAACATAGATATAGCTAGCTATAGGGCATCCTAGATATAGCTAGGTGAACAGCTAAAAATTTGCGTTAAACGTTAAGGTTGAAAACGGATAAGTGGCTAGAAAGGAACGGAATGGTGCATATACGATATTTACTAACAATTGAATTAACTACTGTACAGCGTTTGTTATAATAAAGTAGCACCTATTACCTATATGCCATGCCTTGTTGAATATGTTTCAGGATTGTTGTTCGAATGTGAGTTGAATATCTTGCGATGGCTCTTCACTAGAAGTCAGTAAAACTCAGTGTATCAGCTAATTCCATACAACATATTTAAACACGTTAGAAGAATCTGTATGTGACTAGTAGGGAGGGGAGCGATGAAAAACACAAGAAATCGCCTAATTTGGGGAAGATTTTCTAAGAAGCCCTGATATCATATTGAGCCAGTGCCGTCGCACCCTATAGCATTCTCATATTATCAGCATACGCTAATTTCCCATTATATCTAAATCCGATACAGGAATGAATTTAACTAGTTGGGATGGGAATTAAGAAGATCTCGAGAAATCGCCTTATTTGGGAAACGTCTTTCAAGAAGCCCTTATCTCATATTGAGCCAATGAAATCTTAGCCAATAGCAGTCAAATGAGCCAAGTCTGACCAGTAATCGTTGATGTATTCGTACGATCTTATGGGCATGTTGGGTGATTTTTAATGAATTGTACGCTTTTACTTAGATAGGTATCTCTCTGTTAACGCTGTTAGACCTCATGCTTATTACTATAAACCATCAACATTATAAATTGTGCCTTTTAAAAATAACACAGCGAAATTTTATAAAAGAATCAACGTTTGCATTAGCCTTTAACCATAAAGCTTGTTACATGTAAAAGTTCGATAATTTCTTAGAGAAATATCGCGTTACGAAGAGGATTTCAGCGAGCTATCTATATGAAAGTAAAAACATATAAAGTATTCTTGTTCCAAACCAATTTAATTTTATCTTCTTTGTAAGAAAGGTGTCACACCAGTGTAGTACTGCGAAACAAATACCTATAACACGTTTATTGTGGACAGCTTACGCTCAAAAGTCAACAGAAAACGCCTCCATGGCATTAATATGCTATTATTCGTGTTAAAAATATCTTGGAGCCGGTATACATTAAGTAGCATCAACTGTGGTTGTAAGCAATACCTAAGTCTGTATCAAATGTGTTAGCTTTAGACGGAACGTAGCACCTGTTATGACGTTTACCATTGTTATTTTAGAGAATATAACAGTATTAATTACTTCTCATGGGCCGTAAACTGTAAAATTGTTCCTCTCCAAACAATTTCTGGTTTGGCTAACGTGCTTTAATGATCGGCCTTTTAACACACTATATTGTGGCCATTGTATTTCTGTCACGAAAGTTTTAAATTCATTTTCTCTAAAAACTAAAATCAGTCTAAAAGTGGAAAAGATAAAACAACAGCCATGTCTGACAGAAAATTTTGAATGAACTTGTCTTAGTTAACATTGATATATAGACAAAGTTATTAAGTGTTTCTACAATGTAAATGATTATAGGACAAAGATTTGTTTTGCAACGTAGCGTTTTGGCCTACCTAAGTATGTACTCTTACAGTATAGCTATGGACCTGTAGTTCATGCAGTGATTTTAATGAAGTGACATATTTGTTTTTGACATCTCTGTGAATAGGAATAAAGGTTTCGATATTGTGATAAATTTTATAATAAAAAATGAACAGAGTGGCATAAATCACGTTGAGCTGCTGATTTTTAATTTTTCTAAATATATCTTTCTATATATCTTTCTATATCGATATTTATATATTTTTATTATAATTATTTAGATATTTTTATATCGACATTTATGATATATATTTGGACGTAATTTACATATAGCCATTTTCGTTCGTAACACGTTTCATTAGTATGTTAGTACACTCGTTGTGACTATCTTGCAAAATTGCATACCCTTCCACATAAATTATTACATATGTTTTAGGCAAAGAAAGTAATACATTTTTATTGTTTTTTGGCTTATTTTTATTAGCTGTACCACCGCGCCATCAGTAATGCGAAAATGGTGTATAGTTTTGTGTGGAAATATGTTTGCTGAATGCCACTTTTGTGGTGATATGTTTATATAGCCCGAAACTCGGTCAAGTGAATTATCCCACAGTTCAACACCACCAATACCAACACCAACCGGCCAACGAAACCCACTTGCTCTAAACCTAATTATCGGGTTTTAGTTTGGCATGCAAACCATTGTTGATTGAATGTTGTTAGCTGTAAAGTATCAGTAACATAGCATAACCTAAAATGTACTAGTCTGACCAACACCTGTTTGGGTTTGATCCAGTGTTGCGTATGCTAGTTTATGTTATAGTATCAAATGGTACAAATCAATAATGAGGTAGTAAAAATCAGCTTCTGTTATCTTGGGCTTTTTCAGGTAAATAATCAACAACGTCAAAACGATTTTTGTAAATGCATTTTAATTTAACTTTAATGAGATTTCTCAAGATTACGTGGTTGGTCCTTTCCGTGTATACTTAATTCGAGTATAAACTAAAAATGTTTGTAATTAAAAATTGAATACCTTAGATACCACACGTTGAGTATTTCACACATTTTGAAACCTGTGGTTTTTTGAAGGGTTCAATTGACAATACTGTTGGGTATATTTTAGCACTTAGAATTGTTTGCAGCGGATAGTGCACAAAGATTTGCTACTCAGAATTTAGTTGATCGTGAAAACATTCCAGCTAAGCATTTTCAGTAACATCTCATTATGATGATGGCAACACTTAGCTTTTTATAATCGAACCAAGTGTTGCTAGAAATTTATTACTTGGAGCTTTAAACCAGTTCCCAAACACAAATGTGGTTTATGGACAATTTCTATAGTATTTATTAGCACAATATTTTCTATCTCTATCTATCGTAGTATACATGATTTATCCATATTCAATCTGATACACAAAAATTCGTAGCTTCAGGCAAACGTGAAGGAAAACGAAGTCAATAAAATCGGGCGAATGTTACTGCGTCAGGTTGCACGGCGTAGAGTAGTTATGGCTGTTTCAGGAATTCAGCAACTGTAATTTCGGTTCCGCCACTGTCGAAGATAATGTTGTTACACTGCCACGGTTTTGAGGTCCATCTGATTGCCGTGAAATGTTGCCTAAAGTACTCATCCTAATGCGAAAGCAGCATATGGAAAATTTGTGATGTCTATAACCTTAACAAATGCTCTGATAGGTCCCTGTACTAAATATTTCGATACAAAAATTTTAGTTCAATATTTTTAAACCAGTGATTTTGTTCTTATTTTATTTAAAAGTTTGTAGTATTTGAAAATATTTTTGAAGTATTTGAAAAGCATACGCCGAACCTTGGAGAAATTATTCAGGCACGAAGCTGGGTGCTTGAATGTACATTTAAGCGCAAAATAATCGGCACTAAAGATTTTTCAGCGCAATATAATACAATTTCTTATCAATAATCCTAACGGTATCAATAACTATATATGTCTGACATGTTATGCATGCCGTAGACTATTTAGAATTAAAAAAAATGTTAAATGTGTGGATGTGAAAGTTTACACTACGCTAAACATCAATGTCATTTAGAAATTGATAAAAACCTATAGATTTGTCGACATTTATAGATTTCATATTAGAAAAAAATTATAAGCTCAAAATCCTGATATGAAATTTATGTGCCTGAATTATTACGAAATTTTCAACAAACCTACAATATCGAAAAGGTTGACTCAACGCAAGAACTTTGAATATGTGATATGCAACTGTTTTCAAATATGCTAATTCTGTTTTTGGCAGACACCTTTTTGACATTTTTTCTTATATGTATGCAATTTCGTAGCAGGACTTGCAGCGAACCTGACCTAGCCATTAAGAACAGCACCAAACATGATACGAAAATTAACACAAAAAAGCTTCCAATCACTGATTCGATACCAAACAGACCATCCAAATCTCTGCATGGTCGGAATAACTTATTTATATCTTTTGTAGGTTAGGACTGGATATTATTTTTTGATATTCAAAACCTCGTTTGAAACCGCAGGCATTTCTTTTATGTAGAATTATTATTCCATATCGTACCAAAAAGGTTGTTTTCAAGTTTTTTGTCTTTTGGAAGCTAAAATATCGCATAGCATCGTCATTTTACAGTTGTACAATACGGCTTCCTGCACAAAACAATCGACTGACACGAAAATGTACAAACGTGTCACTCACTCGCGGACGATTTGAATAGCGTACTGTAGGCGTTATTATAGTCTGATAAACTAAAAAAGTAAATGATGACCCACTATAAAACCGAAAAAAAAGAAAAATTTTGACCTCGAAAAATCAAAATTACAAGGTCCTGATTTCACAAGGAAAATTAATGCGTGCATGCAAATTATTAACACTCACGAATTTTCAATTGAACGAGCAGTTACTATCCTATATGACTAGCATCTATATCATTATTTGAATTATCGCATTTCGCACCAGTAACAGATATTATAATTCATGGGTTCTAATATGTAGCACCCAGAAAATTTCTTAGAATTTTTATACCCTTTCGGTATTAAATGTAGATGACCCATAACAAAGCCTGTGACACATTGACCTTTTTGAAACTGCTTATGGTACAAAGTCGTGAGGTTGGATTGAACGATAGAACTACAGCTAGATGTTTATGCTATATTTTAGTAACGATCCTTTATATTTTGATACTCCCAAATAACATTACCACTACGATATTTTCGGTCAAGCGTTCAGCTGTGAACAACCTTGAAAAGAGAGCACCCATATATCGTTGACTAGAATTGCAAACAGCGTTATTTGGACACTGTAATAAGCGTCTCCCTAAAAAGCTATACTCGTCAATACAGATAAGTAGATCTACAGTAGAGAGTACACTTCATATCTCGACTTATTGTCGTTGCTCTGACTACTATATCTATCAGTTCTGTATGTACATAAAACTATTCATATGTTTTAACGACGTTGTGAGGAGCACTGTTCTCAGACTGATTTTAATAAACGACTGATTGAAAAAGTGTATGGGTCATCAACATGAGTAATGTAAATGCTAAAATGGGTGAACACGTTTTGCCGTCAGTAGGTGAAAAATGGCGGTTTTACCCCCGCCCCCTCACAAGGGGTGTTGGATATCGTTATATTTTATGCATCATTCACAGAAAAGTGCGTGCACGAATTGCACACCGTAATCTATTGTTGCGACCATATTGTATAAAAACTATATTGCACTGGCGTTACGTTGATACAAATATTGTATCATCAAGATCGCAAGGTAAACATATTGTTAATAGAATAACATTAGATGCTATTGTACTATCAATATCACAAACTAAAAGCATAGCTACGACAATAACATTGATTTGTATTGCCCTGTCAATAGCCCAAGCTAGAAATATTGCTGTTACAATAACATTTGCTTCTATTACACTACAGATTCTCTTGCTACGTCAAAGCTACCTTGCTGTTATTGTAGAAACAATATAATGTTTGCAAACACTGCTGCAACAATAATTATTTTGCAGTCAAGAAGCAACTATTGGAATATGTATTTATAGTAGCGACAATACGATTTCCGTATTCCAATGCGATTTGCAAAACTTACGTCATAAATTATATGTATTTTTTCATGCTCACTCCTGGCGGGGTAGAATATTACTACCACATAGGGAAGCCTCAGACCCTCCCCGACGACTCCAAGCGCCGACCCCTATGTCCTGGCATGCGCTCCGGCTTCCCTCCCCTGACCACGCCGCACGCACAGAAGGTATAAGTGCCGAAGATCCTTCGCGGATCGGCCAACCTCTCCTGGGAGGCCGACTCCCACTCCCCCAACACTCCAGCTGTCTTCACCTTCCCAGGAGCTCGAAACGAGCACATCTGGTATCTATTTTATCAACAGACTGGATTGTCATTAACACACCGCGATGCATTATACACAGCAGATTTATTATATGCAGCACTCAGAAACTGGATTTTTACGCACGGTTTAAATATTGCAGCTGTCATAGTTGGTCGCACCCAAAGTATGCACCAAAAAATGAGCTGTACATAAGTCAATGATAGGTCACTGATGGTTAACAATATCATACGCTACTCAAATTGTCGTCAAGTTGATCTAAGCATGGTTGCACCAAAGCCTATGAGTGTAGCAGCTGAAAAGCAGTAAAAACAAATTCACTGAAATTTTAGTAAATGCTTATTGTGCTACAGTAAATGTTTATTGTTTATTGTGCACAGTGCTCTACGATGTACTATTCATACATACAAATAGAGAATATTCTGCCAATCCGAATTTAAAATTAATTGAGTGCAGCATGCAAGCGTGTATGTCACTACCCTGCACCTCTACTCCGCACTTGTTGCTTCTTGGCTGCAAAATAATTATTGTTGCAACAATGCTCGCAAATGTTATATTGTTGCTACAATAACAGCATCTAGCTTTGACGTAGCAGTAAAACGATGGCTTTGCTGTCGTGCAATGACAGCAAATCTTATTGCAGCAGCAATATGTCTAGCTCGAGCTATTGACAGTGCAATACAATCCAATTTTATTGTAGCAGCATCGTTTTTACGTTGCGCTGTTGATGATACAATGTTTATATCAACTTAATACCATTGTAATATAGTTTTTATGCAATATGGTCTTAACAATAGCTTACTGTGGACAATTCGTGTTGATGCATTACCGTGGGATTATATATACATATATTATGTTCAAATTAAAAATTTAGACATACATATTACAGTCATATTAGACATAGAGCAATACAACATCTCTTGTTGTGAAGATTCATAAATAAAAGCAAATATTTTGTTCATTATAAAAGTTTGTTCTAGAGAGAAACCTTGCCACAAACACTCCTTGAGGGAGATTAATTACCTTGTTTTTATAGAACTATTTCGGTTCGCGAATTGTCATTTTATTGATTTTCTGCAGTCGGTGTCGGTGCGTTTTCAGAGTCTATTCAGAAGTTGTTATCAGCTCATTTTATATACGCCACAATAGATTCAATTTGCGTTACAATATGGTATACTTTGGAGATATGTTTTCTGTATACAAATAGGTAAATCTGGTACTACAATAACTATTTTCACTACAGTAACTATTTTACGTCATGGTTATCCTACGATATTTAAGCTATGACGTATTAAAATAGTATTAACACTCAATTGTACTCAAAGCTGTGCGGCTTTCAGACGGGAGGACACCTCTAACCGTCATGTAGCAAAGGCGCACGTGACAACTCAACCACAAACAGCAGCACGAAAAATATTTTAATCAACATTATTGAAACGACAACAATTAAGCGAGCATACAAGAGCAAAACAGGTATAAAACACTGATACACCAAGAATCATCAACTGGGACATATCAGATCGAAAATGACTCGACCAACAGATGGATACGGCCCGGGCGATAAACGGATGCAAACAACAATCAATGGTTGTCAATGAAAACAAGTCAATAAAACTACTACAATGGACCGTTGCTCGTGAGGGATACTTGCGGAGCTACGACATTGTGTCAAAACATGTTAGCAACGATCTATCATTGTTATTTAATGAGTGTAGATCGATATTAGAGCAGCGTATGTATCAAAAGAGCATACTAGAAGTCAAAATTTGGATCAGTATTCAATGTGTTCTTAACAAACTCGATGTCACAACGATGTAAGCGTCAGTTAACAACAAAGTAAGCTTTACTACTTCATATAGTTAACCAAATGACGGAATGTGATGATAATGCAACAAATATGGTATACCACATTATTTTCATGTTACGATGTTTAGTACTGTTACAGTTCCATACCGATTGTGTCAGCTGATAATGTTGTTTAGTACTGCGACAGTTCATTACTGATAATTTACTAGTTCAGAACTTCAGGTGCGGGCGATTTTACCTGATTCAACCGTCAACACTGAGATTACGAATGTGTTTGACGTAATATTTAAGTTGTTAGACGAATTCACATCACGAGGGTCGGCATGGATGTTCCAAAGCGTTCGACGTGCAAACGTTAATCTTAGTATCTATCAGCATTCATCGTACAATGAGCTACCCAAGTCAATTCTTGACAAACATACGGTTACTTATTCAGAACCACGACAACAAATGTTTCTTACGGTCTGCTTTACCGGCTTTACATTCAATATCGTTCAAGCAGGACCCTACTACCAGCAACTACCAGCCGTTCTAGCAAAGAGCTTAACATGAATGGGATAAACTAACCGTGAATCTTCAAGACATACCACGTTTCGAGCATCAATACAAAATCTGTATTAATGCCTATGGTTAGGAGGATTGTGTTATTTACCGCTTGCTTTGGCCAAACACTCAGCACCATCGATACATTCATCTAATACTTTATGAATGACACTATTGCTTAATTCGAAGCTTAGATGCTCTACTATTTAATCAACGTCGGCATTGTGGGGAGAAATACTTTTGCGACAGACGTCTTCTTCCGTGTTACGATTAAAAGCAGCGGTAAGAACATTCTTCGTTGTCGTACTAATCAATCGTCTCTTGTCAAATTACCTCCTTTGGGTCAAACCCTCGAGTTTGCCAACGTTCAGCGAATGCAACGAGTACCCAATGAAATCTATGTGGATTTCGAATTTACAAAGATTTGAAACATGTGAGCGGTCAAACTGTATGTCATTCACCAACAGCTACCAGCGTCAGTCTCCGTGTAGCCATGGATTGGTAGATATATTGGTATGCTGCAACGATAAAGCACAAATCGGAAAACCTGTGTTTTACCGCAGTGGCGATGTGATAACACAAATTTAAGGAATACTGTTGAACTTTCAACTTCATATGAACAGCAGCATATGAAACAACAATAATCGATTGCTGTGAGAGATGAGTATCGATCTAACTTCAAGAATACAACAAATTTTTTATGCGGTGCTTACATGGTAGAAAGTGACAAGGCGAAAAATCATTGTCACGCATGTGATCGATACCGCGGTGCAGCACATCTCTAATGCGGCATTTGCTACCGACTTCGTCAGGATGTAACGATCATGTTCCACAGATTACCACGGTATGATGGTAACCTCATTACGCAAGAGTTTGGATTAATATGTAAGAAGATGGGACTCGACGTGGAATGTATCGCTGAAGGGATGGAGGACGACATGACGTTCTCAATCAAACGAAAATCAAGGAAGTTGAAACGTTTTGAAAACAACCCATTTGTGTTTGAAGAGCCGGATGATGAGGTAGATTATTATGATGAATGTTTGGACGAAAACATAGATGAGTAGACTTTATACTTGGGAATGATGATAACGACGAAGAAGAAGTGATTGGATGTAAAATAATATTCATTGGTACATTTCAGTTTTTGCCTTAGTCAAATCAAACACTCATACGCAATCTGAAAAACAAAGATATAGAATTATTCAACATGATAGCGTTAACATTTGGCGACAATGTTGATCCAATGTTACGCAAATGCATTTATCCTTACGAGTATATGGACTATATGCAGCGATTCAGCGAAATCTCCCCACCCCGCAAACAGAATTTTGCTCTTCTCTCAACGGAAACGCTTTTAGCTACGATGACTATAAACAAAAAGGAATTGTTTAGCGTTTAATGCATATAAACAATCTCGGTGAGCGCCGTAACCTTTATGTAAAGATGGATGTGTTAACTTTATGTAATATTTTCGAGCACTTTCGATGTTTTACAATCAACAAGTATAGATTGGACACAGCGAATTACATCGAACTACCAAGTTTCGGCTGGGATGCATGTTTGAAGCTCAACGATGTTACATTATAGATCTCAGCACTGATGCTGATATGTATGAATTTTTTGAACATATAATTACAGGCGGAGTATCAGTAATCTCTCACCGACATGCAAAAGCGAATACCCCTTACGTCAATGAATATGATGACACTTATCTGTTTCAATACATTATGTACCTCGATGGAACAATTTGTACGGATGGTTGCTGGTTCAAAAGTCAACATGCGATAATTTTCGATTTCTCTATCAGGAACAGAATGGTGCCATATAATGGTCAATAGTAGATTTAAAGGCGATGTTGGGTTCGTTCTGGAGGTTGACTTGAACTATCCCGATTACCTTTCACAACACTCACAGCGATTACCGTCTAACACCCTAAAGACTACAAATTAGCGGCGATATGATATCACCGTATTAAAAGGAAATCAAAGATACGGTCAACGTGAAGAATATAATAACAGCGAAACTTGTACCGAATATCAATAGTAAAGGGAATTACATTGTATATCTAAGGAATTTACTATTTTACTTATCGTTAGGACTGATACTTCAAGAACACGGTAATAGAGTTGTAGCTTTCAGCCGACACGAGTTGATGAAATCATACATGTTCAACACAGATATGCGAAAGACTGCAAAGATTTATATATACTACTCAACAATGTGCCATTCGGCAAAACAATGGAGAACGGCGTTACCTGAGTTACCTGGATATCAAATTTGTTACAAATGAGAGAAAATACAGCGAACACGTTGCATAACCGCGATATTCATTGTCGTCAATATTTAATATAGATTTAATGGCTATCAAAATGCACCGGAAATTTCTGTAAACCAATATATGTCGGTTTGACAGTTTTGGACTTGTGCTGATGTATGATTTTCACTAAAACTGTATGATATCAGTGTATGGTAAGCGATGTTAGCTTTATTCACAGATACAGATTCGTTTATGTTATTCGGTGCAAACAAGTGATATTTAGCAAGACATCATGAGTAATTCGACATATTTTGATCCTAGCGACTAGCTGACAGATCACGCCCTACACTCAATAGTTAACAATAATGTACTTGGGAATATAAAGGACGAACGAGCGGGAATACCAATATAACCGCTCTTGGGGCTGCAGTCGATAATGTTTCGTATCAAGTGTATGGGCACTGAAAAGAAACGAGCGAACGGAGCCAAGAATGATGTGGTGAATAATGCTATTCGACATAAAAATTATGTGTTCATTTTATTCGAAACGAGTAGTATGCGGCATGGAATGAATCACATTCGATCAACTAAACACGTATTGAATATAGTAACTCTTAACACGACTACTTTATCGCCATATGACGACAATCATTATATTAAGGACGATGACGTCGCATCATTGGCGTATGGGTATTGTGATATTGCTTCAGACGATATTTTTTAAAATTTTTGTATGATATGTGTAATAAGTCATTGTGCATATTATAAGCTGTTGTAACTACTTTTTTGCAAATAAAGTATTATTAGTAAATGTTAATTTAGTCACAGTTTACATAGATATCCTGTGCACCGGGAAGGTGTTAAAAATGCAGGAATGTCCTAAAAGTAATGATAAAGTTAAAGCAATTTGTTACGATGCAAATAATGTTGCTTGTTTCTCTACATCATCAAAGCTCTGGGGCTCAGAAACGTGGTGTAAATGTTAAGTTGAAAGATGTTTACGGGCACACGAAACCCGCACCCTGCCGAAACCTCGAAGACTTAGTTTTAAAAGATGTCACACTGTTGTGGAGGGAATGAGAAACTTATTTCAAGTTGACTTTGCAGACATGTCTACCATTGCAACATACAATGATGGATTCAAGCACTTATTTATTGTGATGTGATTGTTTTTTAAAGTACGTATGTGTTGTACCAGTCAAAACCAAGTCGGGTTCTCCAATTGTAGCAGCTCTCAAAGCAGTCTTTGAGCAGTGTAAACCAGATGACTTTCGAACAGATAACGGCAAAGAATTTTTTAACAGCTTAGCGTATGCTTTGCAACGGTATAGGGGTGAACGTATACATGCAAAGAATAAGGAGACTAAAGCAAGCACCCCAGAGCGATTCATACGTACTCTAAATAGCAATATTTTCAAGTCCATGACAGCACGCAATTCTCGATGATACATCGATGACATACAAATTATAGTGAAAACATACAATAATACTGAAAACAGTTCTGGCTTTGTACCCACCAAAGTTTCAGGACATGAGGGAGATATATGAGAAAAAATTTTCCCAGCGAATGACATTAAGGTTCGTTACGAATATCAGCTGGAATATGTGTGAATCAGCGAAGAACGTTTACCGTATGAACGTGATTTTAACCAAATTTGGTCACGTGAAGCGTTCAGAATCAGTAATCAATTCTCGTTTAACCTTAGAGTATATAACATGAATCATGCAAATAATGAAACCGTCTGAGGTAGATTTTATGCACCAACAATTCAAAAGGTAAATATCGCAGATAATGAGTATAAACTTGAAAAAATTATACGCAAACGCAAGACTAATAGGGGTACAGAGTACCTAGTTATGTGGTTTGGGTATCCCAGCACAATGAACTCATGAGTACATGAACGCAATTTGCGACCTATCTAGGGGTACACAGTACCGACAGACGTACATAATATGAATAGATGTGCACTCGTTTAACTCCGAACCTCGTACAATAGCCGCTACGCTATTTTGGAGCTGTTGTTTTGTTCCATAAGAAACCTCAAAACACAAGTGATTAACAAACAAAGTACGTGTAAACGCACGCCGATATTGGCTTAACGCATTCTTATTTAATTAGCATTGTAATATCTGCTGTGACAATACCTGTCACTTGACGAACTAAATGATAAAAACTATTAGCCAAATACATATTGATTATCACTAACAGTATTCTTCGTTCTAGAACGATTAACTTTTTCATGCGAAATCGTAATTAGGAAATTCTAAATTATTGGTCATTTTATTATTTAAAATATATTTAGTACCTATGGGAAAACACCATTCTGCTAATAAATGTATATCGGTATCCGAAATATGGCGAATCATGTAACAACATGCGGCGTGTGCCGAGTTTTTCAATGGGGCCTATCCCCATATGAAACTTATTCATATTAAATTGTAACTTACTGTGATGCGCAAACTTTAGGTATGTATAGCGGATTGTTCGTTTGCCAAGTCAGTTCATGTGCTCAAAATCGGTCGCAACGCGCAAAACCATACTTTTTCTTTTTATACGAGCTTCGTAGGCATATGTACACCTACCCAATTCCGTTGGTACATCACAGAGGTACATACGCGTCCATCAAAATTACTGTTCACGGTGGCGTGCGACGAACACTCAATGGGGCCCCTTTTTGGTCCAGTCCCCCTCCCCACCCCCGGAACTATGAAAATTGATATTGTTTCATCGCAAAATATTTTAGTGAGTACTCTGTTCTTGTGCTCTAAGACTTCTTATACTGCGAGCATGCCACTATTCTACGCGCCGTTTCATAACTGAGGAACGGTTTCACGGCGGAGATTTGTCTTTAATATGTCTTATGTTCTCTACTGCAGTTTAAAGCTGACTATATAGAAGCCGCATAACTCACTGCTCACATTTTCAGATGATAAAGAATACCTGTGACGTCATAGTGAAATCACAAATATGTATTTACATTTAATTTTACGATACTGGTGCGCAAGATGAAAGCATATGCTTATACTTTTCACTGTTCACAAGAACGATGTTTTCTAAAGCATTAATGGAGTTGTACTTGCAGTTTATTAACATATTCATACAGTTCGCTTGTATATTAAAGGTCCCCCAACAGTTAGGCAGAGAGTGCTGGTTTTCCTTTCCCCGGCATTACTGACACATCTGGTCGGCGAAGCACGACTTTTTAAGAAATTTCCGACAATTATATTGTTTTTGCTAAGTTTGCATTAAAATAGGACTTCTGTGGCAGTCGGGTGTAAGAGTTTTGTTCTAGAACCAATATGTCTTAGCAGTTCCTGAACAGGCGACCTCAAGACAGTAAGACGTCCGTCCAGAATCGGACAGTCACAATACTTTATATAATAATCGAATTGTGAAATTTATTCCAGAACAGCGTATATATGTTTGCATATCTCGTTTCTTTATTGTATTACAAGAATATCGCGTTCAATATTATCAAACATATAATCACGATATACCATGTTTATTTTACTACACGAATTATTGTCACATGTATTAAAAATTTGTCCAGTAAATGTTTTTCCAAAAAATAGATCATGTAAAATTTTACTCTACAGAATAAGGTGTCAAGTCCCTTTGAGGTGGTCGTGTAAAGTTTGTCACTATAAACTCGAGTCTAAGCCAAAGAAGCTTTTGATTACCATTCAAATCATTCAGTAATCAATGAACTAGACACTTAGATTGTTCTTTTGTGTTTTTGTAGTTTCAACAGTTTGAGTTTAGATATGTCTATGCTATCACTGCAGTTCGCGATCAACTGCAATATTTCCGACTAGAATAACACATTGCTGAAATAGGCATTGCCAAAACAAAAAGGTTAGGTAATAAATAAACAAGATAGATATATAAACGGACGATATACGTTGAATTTAAGAAGAAACCGGGATCACGTTAAGGTGTAAAACAAGAGAGCTGTTACCTAAAATATGTTCTGTTACTATAATTCTTTGAAAATGATTTTATATTTCTCAAAATTTATTTTTTTTTGCATGTGCCATATAAAATGCTTACTTTCATGGACATAATGCCAGTTAAATTCGCTACGCCATACTTATTGACATCAAAAAGCTCCCATCGTCATCTCCAGAATCTTATTCATGACGTTGAATAATTTTGTAACTGCACAATGTCCGCTTTCCTCGCCTTGTAATTGCACTAGATTACGGTTTAATAAAGAAATATAAGAAATTATTAATTCTACAGTTTTCTTTACCATAGCAATTGCTATAGATATGACACTACAGCAGAAATAGAAGACAACATTTTTTGCTGTCACCCTGACTGGTTTTTAATGCTAATGTAGTTTGTACATCACAATGAATGAATTGAATAGACGAACCTTGTAGGGTGCTTCGAACATCATGCTGGTATATATACAAAATTTTATCTTGCATTCTATGCACATCAGATGGTTGTAGGAGTTAAATTTGCGTAATATTGAGACATTTTTCATCACTACACATTTTTTCAGCAATTTCATGGGCTAAAGTACCGAAACCCAGTTTCACCTCAGATGTCAGTGGTAATATATTTATTATGCAGCAGCTTTATTTATAGACCCTCAAAATTTGTTATTATCAATTTATAAAAGCACGATCTCCAATTAATGCGGCGTTTACGTTATAAAGGATCCCCCATGTGAAAGTTTTGTCCCCCAATGGTCTAGACCACACCATACAGTGGTGTACCGTATATACCTAAACTATAGTATGCAGCAGATGGTGTACCAGACACCATCAACTTAATTATAGTGGCTAAACTTACGTATTGTTTATTACTGACGGTGTCAAGGACACCATCCACAAACACATCATATAAAGCGCGTACATAGCAGCATGGTGTAGCTAACATATAAATAACACATAATATATCATAGCTAACATATAAATAACACATAATATCACAGTAACATATAATATAACACCATGTCAATTTTATGGTGTGGTCTACACCATACTATTATCGACATTACTCTACCTATGTGTACTATCTGAAAATACAATCACAAACACCATGGTGTCAAAGACACCATATATTTGATGGTGGCAGAGACACTGAGGGTGGACAAAACTTTCACATAGGGGCTCCATTATAACGTAAACGCTACATAAATACGAACTCTAGATTTGTTTAGTGTGTTTCGCCATTATTAGTGTTGTGCTATTTAGACATAGTTAAACAACTAAAACACCCCAAACTGCTGTGATATATTTGCTTGGCTGAACTGTTACAACAGATATATTACTCCCATTTTCGTTGTTGGCCATACAATAACCCGAATTTTATTTCATAAATGGCACTCTGTTTGTTGAAATTTGGCAAACAACTTTTGAGTTATAATGCCGAACCCCTGACCGAGGTTGACGTCAGACTTTAGCTTTGCACTATACAATCAAATATTGCAATAAAACAAAATGATGAGCGATATCAAATGCCAAAATCGTTTTCGCACTGCCTGCAATTTGAATGGTCCAGTTTTTCTGCTTACCACGCATTCCCTCGAGAATCACATGCCGAAATCAACATCGCAAGCTTCATTTTCTGTTTTGAACAACCAATATTTTTTTCATTTTATCATTTATGTAAAGTTTTATGTGCAGTGGGTTAGTTTTTGTCACAGTTATCAAGGCTGTGACAGTTCTCGATTTTTGTATCAGATTTTGTCAACTAGATGGTACTTGTTGTACCTGTAAATGTGCTTATGATGAGTCAAATGTAATGACGCAATGCCATGTCTGCCCAAATTATAGTATCAAACGTCGTTGTCGTCGGCGACTGTCTCGTGTGTAGCACAAAGATTCAATTCTACGGGGCTATTCTACGCAGTTCATATAATAAAGAACGACCTAGAATACACAAAGTGTACTGGCATTTTGCATTATTTATACTTTTAATAAGTCGCGTTACGTAATTTTTATTGCATGATACATATAGGAGTATAGTAGAATTTTCATTATGGCAAAAACGCTTGCATCGAATCAAAAATTTATCATAAAGACATTTTCACTATATTGCGCTTTATTTGAGTTCATATATGGATAATCTGCTGGGGAGCAAACAAATATTCAGCTGCAATAGCATTTTCATCATAAGTGAACGCAATATGGCTGATCTGGTAATCGCCCTGAGATTGAGCTGTTTTGCCTGCTAACAATGTTACTCAGATTATTTTCGCAGCAACATGTACTGTTGCATCAAGACATAGGTCTATGTTATGCATGCAGCATGTGCATTACGCCGTATTACTTTGTCGCAATTCACCTACTTTCCATCGAGATCGCTACCACATTATTGTGAGGTATTACTATGTTCTAGGTCAACCGTAAAATGTTATTTCGCTATTTTCCATTATTCGTGATACCGACGCCTGCATAAACGTTCGAAATTTAATTCAACAAAATTTCAAAAACGAATTGTTCGGTGCTCATGATGGCGCTACAACAATATTAACAACTTGCTGGGAAATTAAGTCTTTGTATTAATGCAGGTAATAAATAACACTTGTTTTAATGCAACAAGTTACTTATCCTAACAAGAACACTGTTAGAAAAGATCAGGTCCTTACATACATCACCCATCATCTAAGTTGCTGTCGTACTAAAAAAATCTAAGTAAGTTTACTTTTTGAAGTCGTTTCTTGAAGATATGACAATTTTGCCAAAATGCCGGACTGATAGGGATTGTCAAGTGGCTTCGAATTTGCAGGACCGAGTTTTGTGGCTGCGGTTACCTGCTTCGCTGCTACTTCAGCTAATCATTAAATTTGGTAGAATCAAAACGTATTTTTATATTGTCTTCAACGTTACTTTTGCTAAACGTCCTAATTCAGTAAAAGTTATGTGTCATGATCTAAGGTGTAAGCAATAATTCAGGAATTTTGTCGCAACACTGGTAAACCGATGGTGGTTTAATATGATTTCGACACAAATTATACGCACTCTAAGTCATCTTTAAGTGTAATGTAACAGGGACAAACCAATAATAACACATACACAACCAAAACAGCGACATCAGTTTGACAATATATCAATGCTAAAATTTTGAAATGTTTAGCGTCGATAACCTGTCATTCAATTTCCTTTTTCAGATAAATTTTTTATGATTGTCTGATTAACCTAAGATAATTTATCGGTTTTCAGGAGGAGTATAAACAGGTTTAGCGATTATTTTAGGAAACATGGGTACTACTTACTGAAAATAACTTACCGATGCGATTATACTAAACATTTTAGACAATGTATTTTACATAAAAACAACTCTTCGTGCGTTCGTATATGACAGAATGGCCAACGACGTTCGTTGGGTTGTTACTCAGTCATTATTTTTACTAAACCTCTAAACGTTAATGAATATGATTCAATAATTTTCACTTATTGTCATTTTATCCAAATATATATGTTAGTAAGAGGAGGCTTCAACAATAAAGTATGCGGCTGCTATTATACCGAAAAGAGAGGCAGAGCTGAGAACAGGTCGAAATTTTTCGCTCGACCAGGCGCATAATTTTGGCCTGGTCCGGTTCGGCTCTTCACAAATTGAGGTCGGCTCGGCAAGACGCGCAAAATTTCAGCCCAGCCCGGTCGGCCCTTTTTTATTGGGTGTGAGCCCGCTCTATACAAAGGATACAGGCAATATCAAAGATGTCAAAATAAACATAAAATAAGCGTGAGATAAAAATTTTTAAAATGCGCTTATGGGTACATTATATGTGCCCATTGCAAGATTATAGAACTGTGAGCTAATCAATCGATCTTTTCCTACAGGTAAGAACAGAATAAAAATTTTCGGTCGACCCGGACTGTTAGAAATCGGGGGCGGCTCAGCACGGACCTGCCCGAATTTGCAACATTCCGGTGCGCCCGTTTGTAATCGGTATCGGGCCTCCAACCCGGACCCACGAGGTAGGTTATGAACTTGGCTATGATGGACATAGTTTGAACAGACGTCGGAAAAATATATTACTTATCTAAAATATAATTTAGTCTAAGTTAGTTGTGCTATATCTTCGTCGAATCATTGAAATAATGATTGGAATTAATTTAAATCTTGACGACAAGCGTTCAAATAAGTTACAGGATATTAGATAAGGAGTCGTTTGCGCATTTAAATTTGATAGAAACTCCAATGCTGGGTATAGACTTGACGCCCAGCTCGTACCTATTATACTGCCTAACTTCACATTACAGTCACATCATACAAGCAGGTATACCAACTCATCTATTATGATTGCAAGTAAAATTTGCGGCAATATTTTATGCTCAAGCAACTCATATAACTTAAGGATTTCCTGGCAAAGAAGGAATCTATAAACGCGCTTAGTTTTTGAAAAAATTTGTTGACGGAACATTATGCATTTTTTAAAAATATCGGTGATCTACCCCGAATCCTGAGACACGTCTTTTCAGTCATATACTCAGCCCGAAAATGGTTAATTTTGAAGAATTACAGGGATAATTTTGGCTTCGTCTCAGCTCGACCAGACGGTTCAGAAAATATCGATTTTGGCTGGTTCCGTGACAAAATTTTTTTCATTCTTTTGAGTTCCCAATGGTACTCAAAATGAAAAATTTATTTTCTGGGTAAATGTGTAATTTTATATATGGTTCGAACCGCATTAACAAGTCACGTCGATTGATAGTAAAATCAACAAGAGTTATTGTCACTTATGTGAAATTCTAAGCCTTGGCCTAAGAATAAGTCGTTAACCCATAAACTGAATCAACTGATTTTTTCACTATTCGACAAAGCTCGTCAACGCGGTTGGAATGATATATAAAATTATTTACTTATCCAGAAAATATTTTTTCGAAAATTTTGGGTACCGATGGAGCACCATTGGGAACCCAAAAATTCTAAAATATTGTCAGAGAACCTGCCGAAATGGATATTTTCTTGACCGTCTCGTCGAGGAGTTAAGTCGAAAGGTATCAAAATTATCGCTGTACATTTTCAAAATTCACTATTTTCGGGCTGGGTGGTATAACCAAAAAGACCTCCGGCGTATCCTTCCACCCCCACCCCACCCCGCCGGAACCGCATACTCGCCCTAAGCTAACGGACCTTGGGGACCTATGAAATAATGGTAACACTGTTATATACTGGCAAAGCTGGTAAACTCTCTAAGTGCACGGTTTGTAGTTAGCGAGTTTTTATAAAGCCAGCGGCTTTTCATCACGTATTATACTTTGCCGGTTGCTTTGCTACTTTTCTTTGCCATTTAGCAAGCACAATGCCAGTACACTAGACCTTTTTGTGTGTGTCTGTTTAGCGCAGTACTTTACAGCCTGCATAGAAAGCGGTTTCTGAATGAATTGAACGAATCGAACACCAGAGAGCCGACCAGCTAAAAGCTACTATTCACAGCAAATAACTTTTGTTGATGTACCACAGTTTTAGTGAGCAGTTGTCAGGCGTTTGCTTTGGGCCATTTTATAACTTTTAACTCTTGAAAAATCACTGTTGGCAAATGCGTTTTGTTGACTCTAATCGATAATGAGCTATCGGCGTAAAGGTTAGATATTGCAATATAGTTAACGTCTGGCAGCATTTATCAGAGACAAATTTAAAAGCTGTAAAGATTTATAAGGACGTGTGCCCTAACTGAAACGTAATCAATGCATGATTTTGTGCGCCAGTTTATTGAGTGAATTAGATAAAGGTATCTGCATCGGCACAAATTTCATTAGCTAATTGATACCCTGAAATGGGAGTACTATGTTTTAGCTTATACCGATGGAGCACTGCCCATTGCGTTTGACAGAAGTATAATATCGCTGCAATCTGCATACAGTGCTTACATTGTAAATGATCCAACATATAAAGTTTTGTCTACGCATTTTTCTCTGCCACTCTGAATCATATGGTGGCTTTGATACAGAAGCCTTTTTGATATTTATATTCTAAAATGATATACACATAGCTAGCATACCACGAGTGTGGGAATACATAATTGTGTAAATTATACCATAAAATTCTTCACAATGTTGTATATTGTGAGCTACACCATGTCAGTTATTTGCACCGCTTCATACTGCTACCATCTGTTTTTATGGGGTTCAAGTCATTGAATTCATGTGACATGAATTCGTTGAAAACATGACGCAATTCGGTTCAGCCATTGCCTGTTATACTGCGCAATAGAAACTTACACATATTACAGCTACAAACATATCCTACAGAAAAAAATTGCCATGTCCGCTAACGTAAGCTGGAATTGTACATCTTTCAACAAAACATTGGAAATTTTATAGGATATATCATGATTCACATAAACGTAGCTAACTAATTTATTTTTTATTTATAACTTTATTCATGAACTACACATAACATATATTTATGCATCATTTACGATAAGATGCGTGCGTCAGGGCCAAATTATGTCACTCGTCCAACTCAACTAGTTCGGGTGAACTATAGCTTAGGTGGATTACTATGGTACATTTTTATACCTTTAGCTAGTCTTAATGTGACAAACAGGGAAGTCATCTAGGCTCTGCGTGACAAACGGAGCGTCCGGCTGAACTGTTAATTGATATATTTTATTTAGTAATGTGCTTAGTGTAATAGCATTTTATTCTATAGTATTTTCCTACTAATTCTAAGTTATATATTTCTTTTAATATATACAATTAACGTTTTAAGTTGTATGCAGCTTTTGGAGCATTATTTAGATACGTAGAGTAAAAATTAATGTTCGCGGACTAAATAGCCTCTGGCTTAAGTTATAGGGCTCGGCTGAACGCCTCGTGACAAATGCATAGTCCGGCTCGACACTCGATGACAAATGCACAGCCTAGCTAAGCTATTCAAAATTTAAATAGTCGAGCTGGACTGTATGCGTGACATAGTAGCTAGCCCATTTGAACGCGTGACATAATTAGAACCATGCGCACGCATCTTATTGCAAATGATACATTAATTTTGTACATTTCATGTAGTACCCCATTGTAAATAGTACCTAAAGCAATTGGTCATTGATTGCAAATTAGCTGGTATATTCAATCAGAACTTTTAAGGAAAGAATTTCTGTCTTTGAGTTTAGGAAGTTCGAGTGTCATGAAACTGGTTTTAATACCTGAATGAACAATTGAATAATTATTGTTAAGAGTAAACCTAATGGTAACATTACTACACTCGTCAGAGTGACAGTAGTGCATATTAATAAACTACTGCAGCTGAAGTGAGATGTTGCTGCTATAACATCTGATTATTTCGTATGAATTTAATTAAATACCTTAGCACTCAGCTAACAACTAAGCTTTGTGTCAATCATGCATTAGTCGCTAGCCATAAACGGTATTAAATATATATTTTAATGCTGAAAGAAAACTCATTAGAGAATTTATTCAAAACTAAAACATGACAAAAATGTCAAGACGATGTTGCTTGCTTACATATCTTCAAAGAGAAAATATTTTTGGTTTCTGTTGTTATTTTATGGTTATTATTTTTATTCTATTATTATTAACGTTATATGGTTTTGATCAATAGTTCGGTTTTACTAAAACATGCCTTGTTTTTTCCATTCGTTGTGTTGATTTTAAACTAGTCTACGTGCTGCTTAATGACGAACATGAATCCGTAGTTGGAGTGAAGCTTGCCACTAACTTGAACAAGTTTGGTAATAATAATGTCCGGTTATTAAGAATTCAGACGTTACTTTCTGTTGACCTAGTTTGAAAAAATGGGGTAAGAAGAAAACACTTTGAACAGTTTCTGCAGTGCTCAGGGTTTAGCTTAATTGCGTTTGTGAGTTAGGTAAAATATGGTAGTTCAAACATTCATAAAGTTTGTTGTTGCTGCAAGCATTTTAATGTGAATGATATGGTATGTCTAACGCGTAAGCCTATTCTTTGACGATATCTACACAGTAAATAGCGCTTCAACTAATGGCAACTGAATAATGACTTTATATGAACATTGACGACACGAAGGACACATGATCCTCCAATGTTATCGACACTGTAACCTTACGGATTGGGCCAAATATGAGGGGGGTGGGTGAGACAGCTCGGAGGGTGCGGCGCCACGGATGCCCCACCTTTAAATCCTGGATGCGCCACTGGTCATATTTAGGGAAGACACCGCTGTGAAAATAGGTCAAGGTGGCCGTAGCACTATTGCGTAAAATACAGTTGAGGTGACCCACCAACCATTCTGCTTTGTAAAAGCCGATATGGAATCGTATGTTGCGAAAATTGCTGAGGTTCATTCGACTTGTCACTCACCAGAAATTCGCAAAATCAAATTCAAGTGCCACAAATTGTACCTTGTGCTCGAACAAAATTTTGACGATTTTCAATTTGCAGAAATTTGGTTCCCTAATGCCTATTAAGTTTGCACGTGAATGTTTGTGATGAAATTTCGTGTAGTGGTGTTGCCGCAAACAAAATGATCCTGCGGTTAAGCTATTAGTGTTCGAGAACAAAACTGCTTAATTCAAATGCGACAAATTGCCGTTCTCAAAAATTAAAGTAATTTTACTTGAATTTTCTTGAACCCAGCACGTCTAAATTTCGACTGCAAAGCAGTTTTGCGCCAAATTTGAATTGACCAAAAAGTGTTCCGTAACAATTTTAATGCGAATTTACAAAATAGGACGAGTGGTGAGGCCACCAAAACGTTGTTCGAGCATATTTTTCTTGTTGCATAGCGCACCTTGCCTATTGTCTTATTGTATGGATCTATATGCCGTTCACATGCATTCATATCGTCATTAAAGTAGAATTGTAATAAGCTGCACGCAATTATCTACTAAATATTTTAGTCAGATTATTTCCTGGAAAGGCGGTCGTTTACTATTATTATTTCGTTATCAATTCTGAACGTGTCTTCAAGAATTATAGGCCGCATGGGATCCCATTTATCCGACCTGGCTAGATCCTGCACGAGCATTAACAGACCAGTCCTTGACCAGATTGCGGCTTTTACAGCCGGAGGGTCATGCGACAAAAGCTTCAATGATCGATGCGGCACTACGTATGGTTCAAATCAAATTTTGAACTTCTACTAAAACTAATATTAAAACGTTTTAATAAATATTTCGAGTGTTCGATATTGAAATTTCTTATATATACATTTATATGCAATTGTTTATACGCATATAATAGATTATAACTAAATATATATTATATTTTATAGTGAGACCGTTTTTATATGTTCCCCTATAATTATTAATATTTTTGTGGCGATTATTTATATATAATGTATTTATTTAATAAAGATTAACCACTTTTTAAAAATAGGAAGGGAATCGGATATTAAAATTCAACTGAGAATTATTAAATAGTCTCAAACACCTGCACTGCTAAATTTTTTTGATAATTAAATAACTTTAATTATCAAAAATAAATTGCTTTCTATTTAACCGCAACAACAAACAAATTACAGATTAACTGAAGATAGTTGATTTTGGCCTTTAATCGCAAGGGGCACTATCTAAGTTGTAAAAACAGAACGTTTTTTGTCTACAAATGTGAGTATTAAACTTGGTAAATTGATTTTCTCAATCTTCTGTTTCTTTTTTACTGCAGTTCGACAGTCCATTTATATATAATCGCAAATATTGCCGAAAAAGAAAAGCACGAATGAAACTCAATGTAATTTTGTAATATTTCTGAGTGCAATCCTTGTTTGAACCTGTGCTTCATCTACGGCTAATTATGTTTGACCTTTGTTTCGTTTATTAGCAGTAATAAAAAATCTTTCGATACTCAGGGTTACAATCAATATTTTAATGGAGATCCATATTTATTAAGGTGTTGACCGGCGCTGGCAATCTGTCTCTGTCCAATAGGGTTGATCAGTAGTAAACCATTGCGTAATCAACTGTACAATGGATGCAAGCTGCATGTCAGAAGCCCTTTTTGTTGCTCCATCTGAACTTATAGCAGTTCCTCTAGGAATCTTAGTAAACTTTTGTCGAAATCTAAAACAATCCCGGCGCTTCAGAATGGGTTGAAAGTTAACGCCCGTGACAACTAAGTACAGTATCATATTTTGTTATTTTCATTTTTTCGGAACCGAGCTCTTGATTTAGTGTTCAACAACTCACTCACAGAAACGATGGCCCATCTTCGAAATGCATGATACTGCTGCTGTGTTTTGACAATATTTATATTTGTCAATGCTTTTTTCGCATATAGATTTTAATCTTATGCGTCACATGCAGAAGGTAATATTGTTAATCCCCGGTTATTGCATTATACAAAACAAACTGTTTTCATCTTCTCAACCTAATCGAAATCGTGTGTTTTGCATATAAATTAATTAGCAAGCAACGAAAGCCGAAACGAATAAGCAGCGATCACGCAAAAAATTATGAGGTTTTCTGATTATTAGAATTAATGTATTTTGTATATTTATACTATATATTTTACATATTATATATTATTTTATATATTCTATTTTGTCGTGCGAGCATTCAGGCTTATAGTTTACCTACACAGCACGAAGTTTGAGGCGGAAAATTTAGTAAAAAATGGATTTACGCAGTCGTGTTTCTAACGACATCCAACCGCTACGGTAAATAGGAGTCCACTATAAATCTCAAGAAAAAGCTACAATGTCCGAAATTCTAATTCGTCAACCAGCAGCAGTCTCATTAAACTTCAATAACAAATTTGGAAAATATTGTTAGATGCATAAAATAATTAAAAATGCGAGTAATGTTTCCTATAATCTAAATCTGTTCGTCGAGAGGTTTGCTTCAAGAAATCTGTTAGTACTTCACGAATTTAATTAAAAGCAATTTACTCGTTTGAACGCCAATTAAATCCCAATCCTCCAGTTGTGAAACTATAATTATGCGCTTGTAAAATTGCTATAAAAGATCACAAAGTAATTTTATAATTACCGTTGAGTTTCAGTGCACAAAATTCGATAAAATGTACACTTTTTATATCTAATCCACGGACAGAAAATAAGGATAGTCAACAGTTGTATTTTGTAGCATCCATATAATCACCCAGTTTTGCCTTTTATATATGTCCAAGCAAAACACGCGATACAGACAGTTCAAATATTCTGATGTGTTGCGGCACTAATATTATTGTATTGTGGTTTTTATTACATATAGGGTAACCATATATTCAACATTTATTTTTGCAGTTTGTGTTGCCGCAAATGACAACAATTAAAACTGATGTCACATAATTTCAAATTTCAAGGTTGTTGGGATTTCGCTAACCTCTGCGCCTCTGTATATATGGATTGGTATGTACACGATTGCTGAGAGAACAACAAATATTTATTTGCTGCAGATAGACCTTTCTTTGTAGTGAAATGTGCATTATCATTAGGCAACAGTGTAACATTAAATTTCCTCTTGCACGGCAAGTATATCAGTGTATATTTAAGAATTGTGGTAATGTTCTACAGTTGGTCTTTTCTATGTATTTTATTTGAAAAGGAAGGAAGCCCAATTACCAAACTTTCGAGAGATATATTGTACTAATATACTAAACAAAAGGTGAATTCCTACCTACCACTCCGACAGAATACTTTTGCCAATATACAAAATCAGAAACTGTATAGACGTGTTAGTGTGTCTTTTCGATCAAACTTGAAATCTTAACGACAGATCTTAATATTGGCTGCGGGTTGGACGTTTGGGCCATTTGAGCAATACCGACCGAATTCGTAGTAATTATAAATCCTCACACCCCGTCGCAAAACCGTTTCACAATAAATTACATTGCCCGTTACGCTGCGGTTGTCCTTATATAGCATGTGGTGAACGCTAAATAGAATAATAAAAACGACTATATTTCATCTACGATAATAACAACATAAAGTTTGACCCAATCTGCTGCGAAGCTAATGGATTCCGATATATTTGATCTACAGAAAATAACTACTGAAACTTATCGCGATACAAATGATATATAGCATAGTATGTGACTCCACTTTAGAGCGAACACCTGGTTGTTGTTTTGTCAAGTCAGTTTATTATCGTAAATAAAATAAACGCAAAAAATCACGATTTTTCCTTATGTACGCTTACGCGATATGCGATTTTTCGCATCGGATTTTGCTGATCAAATACAAGTTAAAACGCTATTAACAATCGCGTTTTTGTATGCTATAATGCGGCGTTCACGTTATAATGTCCCCGCTGTTTGGAACTTTTGACCCCCTGTAGTCGCGCCCCTACCGTATAGACAGTCAGGATGACACCCATACTGTAAATCAAATGCCGAGGGTGTACGACACACCCTTCGCTACTACATTTTTTCTAGACAGTGTCGTACACACCCTTAGCTACCAATTTGGCGCGAATTAACTATAACGGACACCGTCTGTAGCTAATGCGGTTTATTAGTCAACTGTCCTGTGGAGTTTTTCCTAAATTCTCGATATTTGTATCTATCCCATATGAACATTGCTCAAATAATTCCGAACACTGTCAATAAAACTGCCAGAAGACACGGGGTGCCTGACACTGTCGGCAAGTGGTAATACGCGTAACTAGCTACCGTTGAAAAAATTTATTAAAAACATAGAACAGTGTGTCTGACACTGTGAGGGGTACATAGGTTCCAAACGTTGGGGACATTATAACGTGAACGCCGCATAATCCACAAAAAGACCATGAATATTGATATCCGATTCAGATTGTCATTTGATGAACACGGAAAAACGTACGAAATCAACAAATGTGCGCGAACTCAAATTCCTTTCGTACATCGCAGAGCCCATGTGCGCATTTACAAAAATGCGAAAACCAATGGCAAAAATTTGCATTTCTGTTCAAATCAATTCATAATTTTGACAAGATAACCTTGGTGTATGCACATAAAGAGCACTCACGCATTGGTACTTAAAGTTCGTCTCCGTAATGGACGGCAGATAATGCCGGTGGGGCGTGCGGCCGGGGTAAGCTACCAATAACTTTCCTCACTGTCCCTAATTTTTTCACATAATTTTCCCCAATTTTTGAAATTTTTCGCACAGGTGGGGAAGTGCTGCGGGATAAGGGAGTGAATGTGCCTTTAGGAGGTCCGACCTTTTTAGTGGGAGTTCACTCTACCAGTATAGGTACATGTAAGTCTTCTTACTTCTACGAGTTATAAGTATGAAGCAGTCGTACAAATTTAATATCTAACCTATCTCATTGATGACTAAAAACTATTCATCATCTTTCAATGCATGTTGGTTTGGCATAAGAAATGGTTAAAAGCCGAAACCCTACTCTTGAAAGATAAAAGTTTAAGCGCATTCCATGAGGTATAGGCATATCAATTTATCTGTTTGACAACTCTAAATTATCTCTTGATCAGAGTACATCTGTATTTATTCACACAGACTTGGAAAAAACAAATGATATTTACCAACAAATTCTTGCGAAAATTTTTATAACTTACGGATTATTAAGCTAAGCGTTGGTAATTATTCCCTCGTTCAAATAGTATAGTTGCACGACAGTGGCAAAGGCTGTCTTACGTGTTCTTCTAATATTCTTTAAGATTAGAACTTATAACTTAAAGATGAATGTCTGAATGGTATCGCATTAAAACTGCACGTCATGTAATTAAATCATTCTAGTAATTATTTTTACCATTTCTGAAAGCTTAATGTTTGTATACCGTTCAGAGTTGCGACACTGTTCACTCAGAAATAATTCATGAAAATGTAATCTTGTTGCTGGGACTTAACTTGTTACTAATTTTTGTTAAGAAATAACAAATGTCCGGTTTGCGCTCGACACCGTGTCGGTTTCTGTTTAGGTTCGGTTGAGACAGGTTCGGGATATGAAAAATTTAACAACACTTACTTTTCGAATCTTTGATTAAAGTTAGAAATTCAGTATAAAGTAGTCCTCTGCAGTTTAATTATTACAATTTTGACGACACGGTTTCGCCGACCTATATTATATACCGATCTATATAAATTATTAATAGATTTTAGCGAAAGGCACTAGAAGTAGCAGATGTGCTTACGTAACATGAAAATATATTTAATGTCGACTCTGGCATAGGCGATACGCGTGTCATAGGAAAAGAACTGAAATTCGCTTAAATTTTGAACTAAATTTGCCACAACAATGGAATACCGTATCCACTGGATAAAAATTTAAAAAATGACGTTGGACAAGATTTTCAGGTATGGTATGATATCACAAATTTCACCAGACCAGCAATTTCGTTCAAGTCATACCGAAAATCCTGAATCGAACTGTTACCATATTTCAATTTTTAGTGATGAATCTCCAGTTGTCGTTCACGAACAGTAGCTTGAAGCTCGTGCGGTCAAATGTATGATAAAGTTTCCTAAGTAGCATTATATTTAAAGTTACTTCAGTAATATTGGTTAACCTGTTTCACACATACCTTGTTACAAATAATATTATAACGCTTAATTAAATCCGTAAAATTGTAGAAACTATGATGTAACAGTAGAAATAAGATTTGGCGTAGATTTGGAAAGTCGTATCTACATCGACATCCTTAGAACATATCAAAAGAAACATTTGGAATCATAAGCGGAACCCATCCGACCATCTGTCGCTGAGTTATGACGATTAAAGCTACATCGTTAATTATTTGCACTAGCTATATGATCTAAATTAAATAATACAATGCCCTGCTGCCTAGGGTAGTTGGGAATTCAATAACATCGCTTTATATCAAATTCAGATTTTAAAGCAGTGGGATTTCCCGCGTTTTTCGATTAAACATTTGATCAGATTGTGCTCAGATTTTCAGCGCAAAACTTGTAGCTCAAAATCTAAACACAATGAAAACTATTTTTTAACTTTGATTTGAATTTTTCGTTTATCTGAACATTTGAGGACTCAGTGTTTTGATGTGTTCAGTCTGTAGCCAATTAAAGATAAGAAAAACAAATTCATAATATCAACTTAAGATTTGAAAATTAATGAAAAATTCTGTAGTCTTTCTTTGAGCAAGTTCTATTTTGAAATCCAAATTTTGAGGTGTAAGACTGAACATATGAACGCAGCTCTTATTAGCTAGTATAACAGTATTTTAAGTATTGACGCTCTGTTACTAATATTTCTGAAGAAAATCTGTTGTCACGCATTTTAGCGTTTACAAAATGTCTCTACACACGCGTTATATTTTATAATGTATAGTTCATTTGTAATGAACACTTGTGTTCTAAATAAAGCCGATGTAGTATATGATAACAAGTCTGCATTTATCATGTGATGTACCTCAGCGCTTATTGCTGATCGCCTAACAAACTTCAATTACATATATTTGACAGCGTCAGTCCATCCTCATTTTCAAATAGACATATAATAAGGTGATGAAATAGTTACCGCATTAGTTAAACAACCGTGTTAGTCTAAACGAAATTAATGCTGCTGTTGTAGGTTGAAGTTGTTTATGATCGACTATACAGCGTTAATACGCTGAAGCTTGCTGTGCCAAAATTAATAAGAGTTATTAGATGGTCCTTATAGTTTTATTTCTGAAACAATAACAAATCCAGACTAATGGTAGTGAAAGTCAAACCGAGAGATGTAATGGATATGCAGGTTGTCCCGTCGTCGATATACTAAGTCTGAGCCTAAGCTAATGTTTCTATATAAATAAGCGCAAAACTAAAAATAGAAAATAACAATCGCTACAGTTATAACGTTACACCCTTCACCATAATTTTGCGATAACATTTTGAAGTAGGTTCTATTATTTAGTGCATAATCTGTTTAGGCAGCATTTTGTTCACCATATAAGCAATATCAGTATGTACACTCAATCATTTATTGAAAGCAACATTCTAAGGTTACAAAAATTATATATTAGTACTTTTTGTATTTGCATCTAATCTCTCTTCAAACCTATGATGGTACAGCAAAATGTTCGCGGTACATGCAGGATGTAAATAAAATGTAATGATTCCCAAAATTTGCTTGTCTATAACTGCAACTCTATCAGCAAAGTGATTTAAATTACTTCCCGAAATTAACCACCAATTAAGGAAAAGCTGATAAAAATTGTGTCGGTTTAGAGCAATAGTTTGACCGTGTTTGTCTATGCGATACAGGTAAAGCCTTGCTAGCTAAACTGCTGGTACACATGCAAGTCAAAATTTGAAATTCTAAACATAATTTGAAAATTTTTAGACCAAAAAATACAAAAATGTAAGTAATCCAACACTTCTGTTTAATTAGAAATCTTGTGTTTAAAATCAAATCAAACTTCAGAGTATTCAACTTTATATTAAAGTTTTACCATTGCTTCTAGAAATCAAGCATTGCTTATCTATATTAAGTAAGAAATTTTAATTCGACATTCAAACTTGTATTTTATATTATTCCAGCTGTATATCAAACAGTGTGGCTGTAACAGTAATATCTTGTAACGATATGAACCAGTGATATGTCATATTTAATTTCGCCTTCAATAATTTAACTGCACTGGAAGTTGAATTAAATAAGCAAAAATACTGTTGCACTAATTTATATAGCTGCGGCACCTACTAAATCATTAGGCAATACGGCTTGCTCAAATTTTGCTTAGTAGTACTTCGCTGTCTTTCGAGAAACATTTTAGAATACCATTAATCTATCCATAATATTCCACAAAGATCATATATAGATTTGATTAAGAAATTTATCATACAAATTGGTACTTAGCTATGGCATTAGTATTACGTGTTGTGTGCTGGTAGTACTCGCGAAAATACTTGTGAAGCTTTGTGGTGATTGTAATAGAGATGCAAAAGGCGATGTCGACCAAATTTAAGATCGTTCTTGCTGACTAGCAACTAACTAATTTTAATATTTTTATGTCGCCTTCATTTAATACAAAGACACTAAAGTGATAACTCTTTTGTAAGCGTCCGTTTTTGAATATATTTAGTTTCAGTGAAAAGTTGATATATAGCTGAATTTTGGTACACTATCACACCTTATACTTTTATATGTTGTATGTATGGAAAAAGAACTTAATTTAAAACTTGGACCTGCAGCCCAGATATATAATGACCGTCCGAAATGAATCACGTATTGCTTACTAAGGAACATAGTTACAGATTTTGCTCAATTGATAATACTATATTTCCAAAACAGATCAATTATTTCAACTAGATGCGTCAAACCTAAGTTGGATATTTCACCTAAGTTTAGCAACGTTCATGTTTATATTGCGCTTGGGATGTTCTGGTTGTCTGTAGAGGAATCAAAGTGGTCCTGATATTAGAGCCTTCCACCTCTTCTCAAATTATAACGACTCCACTGTGTCTTATTTAGATTTTAATCCAAATCGGCATTTGTTTGGGCGTGACAAGTATGTCATAATTTATAAATTTTTGAATCCTATGGGGTATGTTAGATACGTTTTGAAGAGGTTACTCCTCCATTTTTGTGACCGATTGAAAATACTTTTTCAGTTACATCTCAAAACACTGGTTTCGCATCAAAAATATTACAAATATTTTGTTGTTAGTTTAAGCAAGATCTACGACATGGCGAGACCAACACTATTCTTGTAGACTCGGGGATAAGCGCATAGGGCCACAAAATGCTGTCCAAAAAGAACACATTTCAACCATTTGTGTACCATATTTTTAATATAGTCGTTAATAAAAGCATTATATAGCAAGACTATAAAAATTCTCGAAGCTGTTGTAAATGATCAGACACTTGATTTGAATGCATGTGTAAAAGATGTACCCTTTTGGGTACGGGGCTGTACTGTAGCTGCTAGGACCTCTTTACACAATGCATGATTTCGGACATGACAGCAGCCACAAATTGTTGCAACCAGCTCAGGGGTATGAACTATCGGTACATTATCAAGGCGGTACATTGTAATGATCTGGGCCCCGGGTAATTCGAGCCTTCACCGCTGCACTGGCACTGCCTGTGCTACTACAGTACATCGTTCACACTAAAATGCGTGGCAAACAACGTCCTGATGCAATGGCTCGAATGCACAGCTACCAAACCAGACCCGACGGCCTTTGGATTACTATTATTGTCAGAGATGAGGCAAATACTAATAAATTTTTGCCTTTGCAGTGAAATATTATTAGTCTTGTCAACAATAAACATGAAACATGTAAGATAACCTATTATATTGTCTTTTTTATTTCTAAAAATAGTTCTACAACCAGTTTCATACATATATATTAAATATGTCTTCTATGGGTGTGGTCAAAAACAGTCAAACCCTGAGGGGAGGAAATAAAATGCAGGCCATGCCGTTCTCGATATACTATTCTTTAGACATAACCTAAGCTAAATTCCCTATATGAAACATATATTATGCCTAAGCCTAAGTCGGGGGGATGCCGCCCCACGAACACCCCCTGTTCCCGTTTCTAAGCTGTTCTTTTTTCTAACGTTATAACGTACCGCCCCTCAGGGTTACCTGAACCATTAGGTCTATGGCTGAACTGGTATGCACAGTAATTGTAGAACCGAGCCTATCCGCAAAATAAATGTCTAGCTCATATCAGTGCCCAAAACCAGTAACGTTTTAAATGAAACTTCATACAAATGCTGCGTGACTCTGAATTCTAAGTCTGAATGTTTAACTAAATGCAATTATTTAAAATCAGGGCGGTCAACACTGACTATTGTTTTTGGATTTATCAATGTTGGCGCAAGATGCACTCAAAACTATTGCGTTATGCACAAAAATGTTTGAATTTATATAAAATAGTTAAACCTGCGAAAGAAAAATTTATTTGAATACAAGTTTTATATCTACTTATTTATAGGCTTCAAGTACATACGTTTTGCATGTCATCTTAGCACAGCATTTCGTCTTATTTGTAAAGCATGTAACTTGTTGGACGGGCAGTAAAACATACAATGCTTTAGAGCACTGCTTTATACAACAACCTGAGGGACTCACGGAAAATAACAGAGCGCACCTGCTTTGCTCAACGTCATTACGAATATTTTGGCGATATTATGTTAATTCGACAAAAAATATGATATATCGTCGCGATGTTAGGCCAAAACTCTAATGATGCTCTTTGGGTATTATCGTGTTGATGAAAAAATATATGCCATGTTTATAAGCTAAATATGTGCCATGTTTATGGAATATTCCTACGAAGTACGAAAGATTTATGGTTTAAAATGAACTTTACTGTGACCATTGGCCATCGGAATGGGATAGAATTCTACTAAAATTATATTTTGCAATTTTACTATATTGCTATTACCAAGAGTGTATTAGGGAAGAGTATGGCACTTCCCAGAAACTCATATGTAATGTAAAGCCGTGTTTGATGCAGCGGGCGTTTTCGGCCTGACCCCCCTTGAGAGGTCGAGATGCACAGGACCCCCCAGTTTATGGGAGGGTAGCTCGGACCCCCCAGTTTCTGGGAGGGGGTAGCTCGGACCCCCTCCCCCAGTTTCTGGGAGGGGGTAGCTCGGACCCTACAATTTCTTGGGGGGTCAGTTGAACCAGTAGCTGCTTATAAACTGATTTCCCAGAAATTGGGGGGTCCGAGCTACCTATCCCAATAAACTGGGAGGGTCTGAGCTACCCTTCAGACACAGGGGAATCAGGCCGAAAACGCCTATGTCATCAGACACGGGTTTACATGTGAGTGCAGGGAAGTGTCATACTCATCACAAATGCACTCTTAATATTACTAAAATGTTGCATAAAACGTGATTAATTATTAAACGTTTAGAAGAACTTGTTTATTTTGTATTAACTAATTTCAATGATTTAACATGTCATTCGTTTTATTGTATTGCCTGTTTTTATATCACGAATTAACAGCATCGAGGTCTAGAGTAGAGAAAAACTGAGTCGGTTCGCTACGACAGTTTTACTGCTTATATTATGAAGTCAGTCAGTATCAATAGCCTTAACCGTGAACTTGGTAAAGGGTACACAAGTATGTCTAGGTGGTAGTCTCTTTTCGGGACTGCTTCAATATCCTTGTTACACTTGGACTGTATTAGCTCCATATAATTTGGTATTTGGTTTAAGGCTTGATTCTCCCCGGACCGGGCGCTTCCATTACGTAGCAAGCAAATTCGACACTGGCTGCTGCTTGTCTAGGTCTCTCAGCTCTTTTGCCTTCTTCTTTCTTTTGTAATGAGCGACAGTATGGTCGGACCAGTTTGCCGGATATGCGCCTCAGTTTAGGCGCTTTCCATATCGTCTTTTGGTTACGTCTTTGCTGATGCTCAACTAATCCAGTTCTGCCAGTTTCTTAATGCCCTATCTCCAGCACATAAGATTACGACCAGAGTTATTGATATTAACAACATGAGCTATTTTATATCAAAGTATAATCGTATAATAATTAAATCATTTGCAGCTTAATATCGATTTCAAATCACATTATTTTCAGGTAGTACTAAATGAAATGCCTGCCACAACCTGAGTTGCATCCCCGAACATTGTTGCTGTTTTATTTAGTAGGAAGATGTTATTACCTTCCATTACATTAACACTATTCTATTCATCGTCATTGCTGCTAGTAACTTTTGTGACACGAAACAACGCCCAGCATCACTACAGTCACGGGTCTGACGGCACCGGTAAGCGTTACATTTGTTAATATTTGTTTGTTAAAAGTAGGCTTTCGCACTGCTGGATATATGGTTATTGATAGTTTTGTCATAAATTTTTTGGCAGTGGAACGAATAATATTGGTCGATTAATGTATGCATGCTCATAGAGGCGAGAGGGTGATTATTGCACTGAGGCTCAAACTCCCCCGCGAAAAATTTTGTTAAAACTAACCAGAAATCGGAGAAAATAAGCAAAAGTGGTTGATATTGGCAAAAATCGGAGGAGAATAGACGAAATTTAAGAAAAATTTGAGTCCCAAAAATTTCGAAGATTCTTCGGCCCGCCGGCCTGCTGATCTCCCATGGAAATGACCCACCTACCTCGGCAACGTCTACTCATCGATGTGACTTTGAATCTCGTGAATGTGTGGATTAATGCCAATGTTTTAATCAATATTATTATTTATTTCGTAATTAATACGTGTAGTTTAACCGAACTAAAGCAATGAATATGTTCGCAATTGCAACGCATATGTGATAGGATCTGCAGAATATTAATAATGATGTTTTGTATCATTACACCAAGGAACGACTTTAGCTCTGACAACTCGGGACCACTTAGGTTTAGATTGTTCTAACGCTTATATAAGAACTCAAAGGCTAAAATACTTACTGTTTTTAGAACGGCGTTTGCACTTATACAATAATAGACACAATAAATTCACTTATGCAAGCAGATGTGCTTTAGAATAAGATGGAACAACAGGAGGTAACAGACGTAGAAGATTGTCTACTCTACTGGCAAAGTAATGCCGTTTTCAAGCTTACACCCCATAAATGGGCCTGGGCCAAACTCTGAATCTGGCCGTTTTCACGCCAAACGTGAACCTTTTTAATTCTAAATCGAAGTTGCATGCATAATTTTGCAATTCCTCATCACAAGTGAAATAGACTGTGTATAGCAGGCCGCAGCACTCCACAGACTTCCACCTATCGGAAAATTCCCTGGCAACCCGTTCGATTACTGCTCACAAAACAAAACTGCCACAGAGCCAAAGACTTGGATCAGGCCCAACGAACATAAAAGAACTTGACCTCTCTGGCTGATCAGATCCTTCATTTTCAAACAGGCCACAGCTCTGTAATATACAATCAAAATTATCATATTGTGAACTAAAACAACTTTAATAGTTTTTGTGCAGAAAAAGTTGAAATTTTGAGCTGTATTTTGCTTCAGTGTGTTCCAAAAGTGTAAATTTCCTGTCCGTGTTAATACATATGCTTTCATTTCTTCATCCCAGCTTTATCAATGGCCGAGCTCATGCTGCATGGTGCTGTAACTTTAACCTGGAAGACTGAAACTTAGCTTGCTAAACTACATTTATTCTGACTTTACATAGCTGAATAAAAATAATCCTTCTCTAGTACCATGACAGTGTATCTGCGAACCTACTGTATAGCAAATAATAGGTTGCAATTTATTCTTCGTCGAACCAGCACCAGCTGAAACACATAAGATTCAAAAATGCTCTGCGTGACCCACCAAGAACTTGTATCACCTAGGGGGTCTGTATTTGGTGTTCAAGTACCAGAAAACTTGAATTTGACTGTCACCTCCATCGGGAGGGGTTTTCAATTTGACGGTAAGAACATGGTTGGGGTGTAAATGTGGTGGTACAATTATATAGTAGGGTATCACAGAACTCTTGACGGTTCATTCTAGAGTATATGGGTTCCAGTCGATAGTCCAGGAAAATATTGGGGTGGCTTACGTTTATGCGTGAGTAAACTTAAGGTGACCATCCTATACTGTCATTACCGATATCGAATCGCAAACCCTTGTTACGGAAAACAGGCTTAATTTCATTCAGGTTTTCGCTAACCGAAAATTGGCAAAATCAAATCAAGTGCCAGAAATTAGACCTTGTGTTCGAACAGAATTTTGGCGATTTCTGTTTGCAAATATTCTGTTCCCTAATGTATTATCATTTAAATTTGAATTATACAGTCTTCGCGAACAAATTTAATGCAAAAGTGACGTCACAATCAAATCGATGAATTTTTGTTCTCAAACATTTGGCTAATTTTGCTTCAATTTTCGCTAACACAAAATGGTTAGATTTCGATCGCGAGCGCTGTGTTCGCGAACAATTTCAATTGACCAAAAGGTAACGAATTTTAACCAAAAATACAAAATAGGATGGTTGCCGGGGTCATCTTAAGTTTAGTCGGGCATTATGGCAAACTATGTTGGCCATAATTACGACCTATTATATGTGTCATCAACCTGGGAGGTAGTAAAGTCGTAAACGACCGCGACGTACGGCGACCGATATAAAGTGGGAAGCCTGAAGAGAGTAAACTTTTTAATAGAGTCCACTATCATCGACTTTTGGTGACACGAAACACTCAACCACACTTTGCTTTAGGCAAAATTATGACGATTTTTGTGTTTTTCGTTTACAGCTACAACTGTCCCAAAACAATTAATATAGAATTTATTAGCGTACCCTGAATGTATGATCTGTCTTTAAGGCTCAATAAACCTGAAGGGAGGCATGCTAATAAAGTAATAATAGCTATCGTCGCTAGCGAAAAGAATAGTAATTTGATTGAGTTCAAGTTTTATCATCACCTCCCAGTTAGACTTGAGCCACAGTCTGCAAGTAACACGAGAATCGAAGCTTAGCGAGGGCTTGTGCACAGAATATACGTATGGGGAGTAGAGCCTATGCTATATGTACGCCCCAGGGGTTGTGTCGACCTTTGTTGGCATTTAATATTACAGCGTAATTTGTCAAATAATAAATGAGTTGCATAATTTTTATAAATTTATCTATGCGAATATATTAATTTCATACATTTGTTGTGCGGGATATCACGTATTATTGTTCAAGCAACATATTCTGTAAACACCATTTATTTCAATATATTCTATACATTTATAGTGTGAGATATCGCACATCTTTTGTTCGCCCAACATAAAATGATATATTTACAAATTTAAGTCATTTCAGATAAATGTTTTATATACCTAAATCGCGTAAAATTTCAGGTAAAAGCGAAACTGGGAATTTTCACAAGGTAATCTATATTTGGCAAGTGTTTTCTGCAGATTTGTACCGACCGTCTTCCAAAGCTTTAATATAGCCTAAGCTAAAACAGTACCGATATTGGAAAATGTAAAAGCAATAGTCGACATATTTTTTATGTTACCAAACTAAGCCTTAGCAGTAAAATGAAGTTTACAAAACATTGATATCTCTGTACATGGCTGGTATATCGCTAGTTTTCACGCTTTTCTGCGAAGATTAACAATGACTTGCTGAAAGTTTTGGAATTCTGCAGTTTCTGATAAACGCTCATTTATAACAATGTGATAAAATACAGAGTAAGTATAATCTTATCACAATACTGTAAACTAGATATCAGCTGAATTGTTGGTTGAAATTCATTGAATTATATACCATGCTTTTGAATGAATTGAAACACTTTTGCCATTGAATTGCATTTGAATGACTTTGACATTCGATTATTTGTAACTTAATAATTCGTGAGTGATAACTTAGAGCCGTTAACTTCCACTTGAAAAGTGCATAAAATTTGATTGTTTATGACAAACATATTGTTAACAAATTTTTTCTTTGGTAAAATTCATAATTTCGTCTATATAGAACGTTATGGTTCGGACTTGCGGCCAGACCCAATAGAAGAAACGTTGATAAATGAATTTGAGCAAAGAATCCGTGCTCAACATGGTCAACAACCTCAATACGGTAAGCTTACTATCGTGAAGACATTTAGGCAGCTAGATATTCAGTAAAATTTTGGAGTAATTCGTTTGGGTTCCTCCAAGAATTGTCCAACCACAAATGGATTAGTTTTGCAGATACTACGATAATTTTGATATCATTCGACTGAGCTCTGAGAACAGGACCAAAAAATGGCCATTTCGGCCACATATTTTTACCTATTTGTTGTGTTACAAACTGTGTTAGTTGCTGCCCATAATTTTCAAAAAACTTTTCTCAGAAAATGTATAATTGTATATACTGAAATGTTCATACATTTACACTTTTATTTTTTCTAGTTTTTCTATAAATGTATTTTTAACGGATAAGCTAAACAGAGTGTCTTACTCTTCTACATTTTTATATCTAATTTCGATATTTCCATTTACGTGTTTTGATTGAATGTAATACAAAATTAGGTCAGTCCACTGTTGCCAACGTAAGTGGGTTCTCTAGATAGTAAACTATATATTTTTCTTCATTTCGCTTCATGTACGGCTATCTGAATTGTAACAATATTTTTCATTTTTATTGGCCTTCCAAAATTAGGCAATTTTCACATTCTATCGCTTTTTTCGGTATTGGACTTTTTTCAACGACCAACATTAGTCATACGTCAGCGCCCTTACTAGTTATAACAGTAATTTGACTAAATCTGAAATATCTTATTAAAATTTTGAATTTAATTTAGAATTTTTTACACAAAGGTGTTTATCTCTATATTATTATATCATTTTAGAGGATGAAGTAAACCGAAACGAGGATAATTTGGATAACTATTCCGACAAGGAAAGATTCGAGGGTACTGATAATAACAACTATTATGACGTGGGATCTTCGGAGATGAATGACGAGGTACAGTATGGCGCTCGGGAAAGAGAAAATGATCCTCCGGAACAGGTAATTACACATTATTTTCTTAGCATCGACCGCTATTTTAGTTATTTGGCTTGCTTATCTACACTTTTATTTTGTGGCCAAGACACAAGTGTAGTAAACGAGAGCATTTTGCACATCGAAAATTTCTGCTGGGTTACGCTATGATCACATGTTGTCGATTCAACCAGTAGGAGTGTATATCCCGCCTACAGTCCCTGAAGTGTTACAGATTATCCGCAAACATTACACCTTTGTTTTGTAAATCAGGCAAATTGATATACGGCTTTATGACACCGGTTGACCTGTTGTTAGAAGAGCCCATGCAGAACTTTTGATATCGTCTCAATTATATAGGCGCGCACATTGTTTCCGATCTGATTCGATTTGCATGGGTGTCGTATTCAAAGTTTCGCATTACATGCGGTCCGAATCGATTCGATTTGCATGGGTGTCGTATGTGAAGTTTCTCATTACATCCGGTCCAAACCGATCTGATATACATGGGTGCCGGATGACGAGTTTCGCATCATGTCCGGTTCGACAACGCATGCTCCATTTCAACACGCTCACGCTAGGTGATGCGGTGATAAAATAGTTACAGGTTTCAAGCGAACATTAGACCTTCATTTCGTAAATCCGGTAATTTGTTATATGGCTCTATGACAGCTATCATAATAGAAAAACCCAAGAAGAGCTTTTGATATCGTCTCAATTATATAGGCGTGCAAACAATGTTTCCGAATCGATCCGATTTGCACGCGTGTCGTATGTAGAATTCCGCATTACATCCTGTGCTATCCGATCCGATTTGCATGGGTGTCGCATGAGGAGTTTCGCATTCTGTGCGGTCTGATAACGCATGCACAATTTTAACAGGCTCGTGCCAGGTGATGCGGTGCATAGAATAGAAACAACATGCAACGTATATACACATCAGATGTAAAATTTAGACGTATTGAATCGGATTAATCTGGATCGGTTGCAATGTGACCACAAACTGGGTTGGATATAACTTGATCACAAACTGAATCTAAAATCGGAACAGATCGGTATGGTATGATCGGACGCGGTGTGAACACCGCTTTAGCAAACGGCGGCTAATGAACTATGTCGTCTGCGGCCGACTCGTTTGTTTTTAAAATAAATTATATAAATCGCATGAAGCATTCGAAAACATTAAACCGGATGGTGAGCTAAAACACTCCGATTAATGACATTACAGAGTTTTTTATGGCTATACTCTTAGCACTCTAGCACCCTGCCCGCACCCAGATTCAGAATCTAGGTCGCTGACCCCAGTGCATTATACCAACAGTTGAGATTGTTGCAATGCTTAGATTGGCTGAGAACGTAAAACGTTGAATTCAAAAGCTGCTAATATCATGGTAAAAGAAATTCTAAATATATATTTAAAAAATGCTAGCTAAACGCATCATACGCATCTAAGTTTTGCGTCCGCGTTTATGTGCTTTTAATATCACAGAACCTAGTATTTTCTTTTTCCTATTTGATGCATGATTTTATGCCAGAACACAGTTTCTTTTTAACGAAAAACTACTATTATCAAACGCATAAACTTATTTTTAAATTAAATCCCAAATTTCCCTCGTAAAATTCTCTACTCAGTACATTAATATGTATAATACTAAGCAGTGCATGGTTTTTACTGAAGAGAATGACACTCTTCAGCTTAAGCACTGATATCTGAAATTAATGCCGCGGTGCGTTTCGTGATGTCCCCTGCATTTCAGAGGGCCAGTTCATCTGTCCGCCTGTATTTCGTGGGGACATTTTGTCCCCCTATATTTTAAGGGGGGAGGGAACAGTGTCCCCAAGAAATACAGGGGCCATTTGCAACTCTTCTCCCCACCAAATGCTGGGGGAAGATGAACTGCCCCATTGAATACAGGGTATAGCGCAAAACGCATCGCAACATCCTCTTCAGCTATAACAGTGCATAATCTAAAGAGTGTCATACTCTTCAGAAAAAATCATGCACTCTTGATAATACTAGCCGTTATCTCCATAATTTATAAAGTTGGTATTTCCAGATAAAATTTTATTTTTTACTTCAATTGCAGGAAGAAAATCGAGTACGTGAAGATGCGGTCGAATCACATAACGAACGTCGTCGTAAATCCAAGACGAAGAAAGAGCCGACGACACCTGTGATTTCAGCAGTACGAAAGGGTCAGCTGGAACAACCGTTTCCACCTCCGGTACCGCCGGCTATCGCTGCTCATCCGCCAAAAGCGGAAGCACTTGTACAGCACAATCTGATCGACGTGCAACTACATCATGAAGGTAAACGGGTTTTGGCATCGAAAGATAGCGAAGATATTGGCGATACGATATTTATTGGTATGATTTATTAGTCAAATTTTGAACTTTGTCAATATTTTGTTTCTAGTATGTTCTTGTGGTAGTCTTTCCTTGAACACCCTTAGCGAAAAATCTATTGCAATCGCTATTTCATAGCAATATTTCGATGTTCGAGTTAATAAATTGACTGAAATTTAATTACTATTTGCCTTGTCCAATTGTAAATGGTCTAATGCTCGTAACTACCTTATGCAGCTCCGTAGTATTTGACACCAGATTGTTATTTTCAAATAGCATGGTTGAAGACCTCATCTTTGAATAAGGTTTTGTCACGAGCTCAAGTTTTTTGCAAGACCTCGCTGGTATTTGGCCCGGCTCAAATCGTTTCACATCTTGCTCTAACCGTGATCCAACATTTTCATCTTTGACAGAATACGAAGCATATAGACTATGCATCCGGAACTTGGCCAAAGTATATATCAAGCCTGGTAGCGTAATTTACACTCAAGTTGTGGCTTAGTTATTGGTTATTTACATAGCTAGGCATTAGTTTTTTGTAGCTAACCTTTTTTCTCGTTTTTTTCAAAAAATTAATGAAGACCCATTTTAACGGCAATTGCAAATTTTTGGACAGAGTGGCTCAATATGCACAATCTAATTTGCATGTAACTGTTACATTATCAAAAATTACTAAATATTATATATTTTTAATATCCATATAATGTTCCGGGCACAGAGAAGATTCATTACAGCTTAATTGATCAAATGAAGCGAGAACTAGCTATACAACAACTGAACGTTTAATCAATTGTAGTTCGATTTCGGTGATGCTCGGAGCTTACTATAGTGCGTCTTAGCGTTGCTATGAGCAAAAATCTACACATCTTTAATTTAAAAACATATAAACTTTGCTTAAATTACAGCTATCATTCGTATCAAGTATCATTAGTACTGAGTTTTTCAATATTTCAGCTGTTACAACGGTATGTAGCGCTGCAGCGGTATTTGGTCTTGTCGGTGCAGGTGTTTGTTGGTACAGGTCAGTTTACGTTTATTATAGAATTATTAATTTACTTGAATATGACAAATGAACGTTAAAATCGTTTACCAGTATCAATAGGGATTATTACTCATATAATATGTTATGTGTGGGTTCCAATACTAGTGTTTTATCGTATATAACTCATGCAGCACGTACCTCACACGCGTATAAATGCTTACATTTACAAGTGTTACTGTCTGTGAACCGTTTCAACATAGGTGGTTCAGTTCATTAACACATTAGTTCTTATATTAACCAGAGAAGGTAAAGGCCGAGAAGGATTCTGTCATGGTAGACAGATTTGCATGATGATTTCGAAGAGTATCATTATCTTGTCAAGAAGCCATCATGCAGTCTTGATACTACATATAACATACATGCTCATGGGTGAGATAGGTGGTTTATCTCCTGAAGCTCGGACAAACTCCGACCCATGAGAACCTCAACAATTCCCCTTGTGAGGTAGCATGAACCCCCTGAGTTTTATCCCCCAGCACACCCGCGCCTTCGCGAAACATTTGGCAAAAATAGGCAAAAATCTTGAAAAATCGGTGGGAAATTGTCTAAATTTTTGGAAATTAGCAAAAACAAAAAATTTGAAAATTTATCACCCGCTGAAGACCTCCCTCTGGCCGACCCGTTGATCCACCAAGAACCCGCTATCCCACAGGGACTACATGAATGAGGATTTATTCAGCTCTAAAATGAGATCTTAAAGTGTATAATTATTTACGAAATTTTGCATTCAAGAAAACTATTTACAATCAAATTTTACGTCAAAAAAGATATAACATTTCAGTTGCGGATTTAATTCATAGCCCTTGATAGAAAAAGTTTATGAAGGTGAGATGTAATGTATACATTTAACTAAATGGACAAGTTTTTATGGTGTATAACATCGCTGGGACGATAATTCATACCAATTGCCGATAAAGTATAGCCGGATTTAATATTGAAGGTGCACGTGTTAACAAGTATTGAGGGAATTAACTAAATTAAATTTAATAGCCTCAGTAATAATTGAAACGGAACGAGCTTAGCAAGCGCATTTTACTCAAATTAGTGTCAAATCGTTTTGGTTTGCTCTTGTTTTACGCATAGATCATCATAGAATTGATGGATTTTCGCTAACGTTTGCTAGTCTGTTTATAGAGTATGCGTATCTAGTTCTAGCCCTGGTTCAATGATTTCCTGTGCAAATTTCCCACCAAGTCATTACAAATTACAATCTTGTATATTTGGCCATTAAATTAGCATGGGCAATTTAGGTTATAACTCTTCTCAGAAGCGTTGAAAGTCATCATCACCCATCCCACCTCCAAAATTAAGACATATACAGTACGTTTTTGTGGGAGTAGAAGGCAAAAAATTAAAAAAATGTGGTAAAAATGGGATTTACAAAATGTTTATAAAGTAGGATTTTTGTTGGTTGTGGGTAAATGAGGGGTTTCTAGAATTATGTATCTGCATAAACACGTTGGTTTCATTATTTTAATCCCATATTGGATATATCGCGACTGATGTTAGATACTGTGGGATGAGGGGGTGATGTAAAATGCTACTTAACTTTGGCAAAAACAAGTGTCTAAATTTTGTCTTTTGTTAAATATACTTGTACATAGTATAACGGAAATTTATATAAGTTTTCGAGGTTGCTTAATGCGAAGAAAGCAGATGCATTTATGTAACATGTATATAATACAGGCAAGCCCTAGGAGTTTACAACCTGAAAAATGATAAAATAAAATGATATGAGTAAATTAGAACATTTTCTGAAAGTTGTGATTTTTAATTTATTAAATTTTCGGTTTTTGATCAATGCAAGAACAAAAATAGGGTCGCATAATTTTTGGTGTCTACTGAAAATGTCCAAAGAATTGTTTTTAATATGTTTTGTTGTTGTATGATTGCCTTTATGGAACCTTGCTGGTGCTGAGGACGTTAAAATCGGAACCTATGAATAGCCACTGAGAACAGACTGTCCACACTCGCTTTGTTCCTCTTCAGAGACCGATTTACTAATTTATAGTTTTAATTAGACAAACACGAAGAACTTTACAAACGTTGTTGCACGAAATCAGTGCGAACACATCGAAGACTAATTTTGTTTACCCTCTAATTGGCGAAAATTTTAGAATTTTATACACATTAAATAAAATATTTAAATAAGTATTATATTTGAAAGTATTTGTTAACGAAGGCTCTTGAAAACCCAGGATTAAATTTAGCCATTTGAATTGAATTGTAGGCAACACAGGCGCTTCAAATCTGCGGAAGAAGCCGAATACGGGCCCAATTATGGTGTAACTGGTCCGGCGAAAGGCGGAAAGCTACCGCAACCCGGAGATGATAAATTGGCCAGTTCCGCGCACTTGTATCATTATCAACATACGAAACAGAATATTGTTGCAATGGAACAGTAAGAACTATTTTTATGAATGGGAGAATACTGTTTTTTATTATAAATATATTTGATAAAATTCAAAATGCACTTAGTAATTCTGATTCTACTTACAAGAAATAGTCTACCACTTCAGTTTTATTAGCATAATTATTACTAATTACATAATAACCGTTCTTACATTCAACAAGTTTAGTCATAAATACAAAGTTATTGCGCTAGCCGCATATTTGTATACTAGCTTTGATATAGAAGGAAGGGAAAAGCAGAGAAAGGACAAGGACGCAAAGCATAGAAAGGACAAGGAAACAAGCCTAGCAAAAGGAAAGCGAAACAACCAGCAAAAGGAAAGCGAAACAAGCCCAGCAAAAGGAAAGCGAAACACAGCCCAGCAAAAGACAAGCGAAACCATCAGCCCTCAGCAAAAGATCAAGCTTCAATATCATTCATGCCCTCATGCGAAAAGCGATCATATACCATTTGTCATAGCCCTTTCATGCGAAAAGTGATCAATGCTTTGATATACCATTTGACATGGCCCTTTCATGCGAAAAGTGATCAATGCTTTGATATACCATTTGTCATAGCCCTTTCATGCGAAAAGTGATCAATGCTTTGATATACCATTTGTCATAGCCCTTTCATGCGAAAAGTGATCAATGCTTTGATATACCATTTGTCATGGCCCTTTCATGCGAAAAGTGATCAATGCTTTGATATACCATTTGTCATAGCCCTTTCATGCGAAAAGTGATCAATGCTTTGATATCACATTCTCGCCATTCCTTGTCAATGCCCTTTGATGCGAAAAGATCATTTTCGATATACCATTCCATGCCCCTTTCATGCGAAAAGTGATCAATGCTTTGATATACCATTTGTCATGGCCCTTTCATGCGAAAAGTGATCAATGCTTTGATATACCATTTGTCATAGCCCTTTCATGCGAAAAGTGATCAATGCTTTGATATACCATTTGTCATGGCCCTTTCATGCGAAAAGTGATCAATGCTTTGATATACCATTTTGTCTCCCTTCTGCGAAAACACCTATATATCATAGCCTTCAGCAAAGGCCCTTAGCCCTTATCCCTATCAACCCAAAAATCAACATATACCATTCATAGCCCCACAATCCCCCCCCCACAAAAAATGCTTTCGATATACCATTTGTCATAGCCCTTTCATGCGAAAAGTGATCAATGCTTTGATATACCACTTGTCATAGCCCTTTCATGCGAAAAGTGATCAATGCTTTGATATACCTTTACCTTTTTATTTGTCATAGCCCCTTTCATGCGAAAAGTGGGATCAAAACTTTGCTCTACATATACCATTTGTCATGGCCCTTTCATGCGAAAAGTGATCAATGCTTTAAACCCCTCAGATCAATGCTTTGATATACCATTTGTCATGGCCCTTTCATGCGAAAAGTGATCAATGCTTTGATATACCATTTGTCATGGCCCTTTCATGCGAAAAGTGATCAATGCTTTGATATACCATTTGTCATGGCCCTTTCATGCGAAAAGTGATCAATGCTTTGATATACCATTTGTCATGGCCCTTTCATGCGAAAAGTGATCAATGCTTTGATATACCATTTGTCATAGCCCTTTCATGCGAAAAGTGATCAATGCTTTGATATACCATTTGTCATAGCCCTTTCATGCGAAAAGTGATCAATGCTTTGATATACCATTTGTCATAGCCCTTTCATGCGAAAAGTGATCAATGCTTTGATATACCATTTGTCATAGCCCTTTCATGCGAAAAGTGATCAATGCTTTGATATACCATTTGTCATAGCCCTTTCATGCGAAAAGTGATCAATGTCTTTGATATAAACCCAAACCTTTGCCCCCCCATATACCATTTGTCATAGCCCTTTCATGCGAAAAGTGATCAATGCTTTGATATACCATTTGTCATAGCCCTTTCATGCGAAAAGTGATCAATGCTTTGATATACCATTTGTCATAGCCCTTTCATGCGAAAAGTGATCAATGCTTTGATATACCATTTGTCATAGCCCTTTCATGCGAAAAGTGATCAATGCTTTGATATACCATTTGTCATAGCCCTTTCATGCGAAAAGTGATCAATGCTTTTATCCATATACCATTTGTCATAGCCCTTTCATGCGAAAAGTGATCAATGCTTTGATATACCATTTGTCATAGCCCTTTCATGCGAAAAGTGATCAATGCTTTGATATACCATTTGTCATAGCCCTTTCATGCGAAAAGTGATCAATGCTTTGATATACCATTTGTCATAGCCCTTTCATGCGAAAAGTGATCAATGCTTTGATATACCATTTGTCATAGCCCTTTCATGCGAAAAGTGATCAATGCTTTGATATACCATTTGTCATAGCCCTTTCATGCGAAAAGTGATCAATGCTTTGATATACCATTTGTCATAGCCCTTTCATGCGAAAAGTGATCAAATGGAGCCATTGTACATTGCGAAGCGTTACTATAACAAAGTTTACTGTGTATTGAACAATTGTTGTTCGCGGTTCTTTAAGAAACCGAGCTACAACTCCAAAATAATTGAATGTCTAGCGAAAAGTGATCGTGGCCAAACGACCTGTATTAACTTCACAGACGCCACAAAGTGATCGCCTCGTGTATTTGATTCAAAGATATTTCGACTTACCCATTGTAGTTTGTTATCCGAGAATGTTAACACTCTTCATTTTACGAAGTACGAAAGTTGGCGAGCTAGACTATCAAATATTTTAGCAAAATCGCAAATTTAATATTTAACTTTAATACTGCCAAAACTGTTACCAAAATAACTCTTGGCTATAGTGTGTTAAAATTTGAATAATCTATTTTAATGAATTGCTAGGATAGGTTGGTTAATCGTCGTCGTTTTTGAAACCCAAAAGCTGTGCTAAACTATATTCTAAAGCGCTTTATGAAAATTGCAAATCTGATTTTAACTTTAATGCTGCCAAAATAGTTGGCAAAATAACTTTGGGTTTCTGTGTGTGAAAATTCATTTACACTAACAGATGTTTCAGTTAAAGCCAGATATTTTTAGATAATGCTGTTAATATTCCCCAGAAATATCCCGACTGTAAACAATAATTAATATCACCAAAACTCGATGACTCTTTATGTTTTTCTATATTATCGACCGGGAAAAGTCGCGGTGGTTCTCGATCACAAACATGTGGGATTAGGCCGAAAACAACTACAAAATAGAGATTTTAAAGACTCCGGCAGTAATCTACTCAGTATATCAGTAATCATTTGGTGTTTGCAAGTGCCGTATGCTTTCATATACGCACTTCACTTCTAGTACATTGGAAGCTCTCTGTTTGTCTGCAACGAGCTGACAATTTTAGGTTATGGATGATGCTCAATATGTTATCAATCCAATAATTTATTCTGCAATATTTCGTTATTTTTAGGGCTGGTATGGATGCGAAAGGTCAGGAATCTGAAGATTCCGAAGGCGAAGGAGAAGAAGCGGATTACTCTGTTTACGAATGTCCAGGATTAGCACCGGTATTCATTGCCCAGATTTACCTCAAGACTGCATACTTTACACAGCTAAAAATTATATGCAAGAATCGTGCTGTGAAAGCATTAGATTAGAATAGTTTTACACATAAACGTAGCAGGACAGTTCTACGTATATATGAGGTGTGACTTGCGCCGGATACAAGAACTACAGGCATATAGTAGAATCCTGTTGCTGTTTACTGTTTTCACACAGGGCTAATGTATTAAAGTAGTGTGAACTTACTATTGCAGTTAAGCTCAAAAAATTAAACATATATTAATTAATTAGAAGCAAACAGTAGTTGTAGTTATATATCGTATCGTGAACACTAGTAGTCTGGACCAGTAGTTTAGCGAACTATTACGCGGCTGAATATTGGTGCAATTCTGCTAAGTTGTACATTGCGGGGAGCCAGATACTTTATCATTTCTTCACCGCTGAGCTTTATAACGTGACAGAAGCCGTAATTGTTTTGTACTAATATTTTGGCCTATCACTGAGAAATAAAGACCGTTACTGCTTGTTGGGCTTTCAGTTCATCTATAAGCCAAGTAAACAGCAGGACAAATAATTTACAGTTGTTATTTATTACCTAGGATAACGTGAACGATTATAACTGCCATAAGTTGAAGATTGCTACCGGCGTGCTGTTAACATGCTATTGTATCAAAACAATCAGATTTCATCTATGTTTGTTGCCAATAGGATCAATCTAAATACATCTCATACTGACCGTGCTATTCGATGCTATAACCATATAAAGATTTTCTCTTTAGTTTAAAATAATTTGTCCTTGAGCAAAATCTTGAGCCAAAACTGCCACATGTGTACATGTTCACAAACACTTCATTTAAGCGAATGTGAAAGACAGAGGCCGTACAAAACCGAACCGTCGCCAAATTTAATTGTCCACAGTACTAGCGTGATATTCATCAAGAACATGGGGAAGAGTTTGTTCTAAGCTTTCATATCACGGAAGTACAGGAATTGCGGCGGAACATGGTTACTAGAAACAAGGAGTACGGTTCAAAAGTGTGCGTCCTACTTATTTGAAGGCTATACTCTATATCACTCATACGAAGCTTGCGAAGGTATAAGATTTTGCCACTGTACACTGTAACCATTGCTTTAAGCTGAATCGTTTTTGGTGAGTTTTTTGTTTCGCCTTAAAATATACATTCTATGATATACGAACAAACGCTATAAACAAATCTGGAAACTATAGGGCATAGTTAAATAAATAGTTGTTTATTTTACTCCAGGTTTTAACACAAAAGTTTCGCTGATGACCGTTTGCAGATAGAATGTGTTGTCAATATCTGGCTCTATGATTATGTGACATTCACATTAATATGGGTGAGCTATGCGCATTGTTAAGGCATTTTGCTTTTTCCGAGGCACGCAAGTAGCGCTCAAAATCATTGCAGTGGAACAATATAATCTAACAGTAATTCAAAGTTACGTTTAGGTCTCTCTAATTTCGCAACAATATACCAAATGTCTCGCGTTTTCGTTCCTAGTTCTTAAATAAATATTTACAGTTAACGTTTTATTAACTTTTACTACTTTTATTAACTATTACCTACGTTCGATGCAAAATGACATTTCTATTTTCAGACTGGCGATCTTGAAGTGAGCAATCCGTTGTTCGAAAGTAGTCCAACAAGCAATTCACCTCCAGCGACTGGTTTCATGGCACTGAAAGACGACCACTCTCCGCAAACTGAAGAATAGAATTATCGTAAACGATAATAAATCACATAGAGTCGCAATTATATTTGAAAAATTATTGCTCTAAAAACAAAACGTTTCAAATAGCTCGGAATATTTTAAGGGCGTTACTAAAGGTCACAATGTCAAAAATATGTAATATAGTGGGATATATATTTGGAATCCTCAATACAACGATACAATGTAGGTGCTTATCCACTAAATTCGAAGTCTACTTTTGTGCGGATTATAAATTAAGCAAGTGTAAGCGGAACGTCTTTATATATTTTTATTCTTTTGCATTGAAATTGATCTCATTGGCGTCTTTTCGTTTTTTACAAAACATTTTATACAATTTACATTGCTGTTATTTCCAAAATTAAACACAAATTTTAAAACTATGTCAAAAAATTAGTCTTTCTAGTCTTATTTAGATATTTGATTTCATACTATAAATGCGTGGTTATACCAGTTAAATTCTGTGGTAATCCCTATTCAGATTTGTAGTATAAGTCATACGAGAAACATCTACAACGAATTCATAACCACAAACTCACAGTATGCCGAGTCAACAGAAGGAATATAATTTGTTGCAAAAAAGGTTTGTGATACATTAACAGCAACTTTAAATACTAAATCAATGTTCAGAACATTTTATGCTGCTAAAAAGAGATGTATCGTCCGAATCGACTAATTGTATGCTTATATTTTTATACACCAAGGCTCTTTCTGCTAAATATCGCAGATTCTGTAATTATTTTTGGGCAAAATCCTTTTTAGTAAAATATATGCTCAAAACTGTTAAAACATCAGTCATTATCATTCATTCCTACTATCACCGTTTAAATCGCATACACATTGTAATAAACTTTTCAGTTTGGCAAAAAATACGACTATACCACATAGATTTTTTTATTTTCTGGGTTTTACTATCAACAATAATTCTAAATATTGTCCATATGGCCCATATTTTATGTATATAAAATAAAGAATGGCGGATTGCGAATTGTGAATAAAATATTTGATAAGCTTTCGTCTATTTTGATTTTGATAATTGCTGTGTTGTTTGGCCAACACCGACCGATCATTATTATTACGAGCCTAAATATTATTAATTATCATATTTATATTAAATTATATCATAATTAAATATTATTAATTGTGTGGACCGTTGAAATGTTAAGCTATTCTCATCGAAAGCACCAAAGAACTCATCATCGTAAAACGACGTAAGTTTGTAATATGTACATATATAGAGCCTACGCTTGTAGTGCGATGCGGCTCCTATACCATTGTCTTCTAAGTGAACAAAAGTTATAATGAAGACCGAAACCAAAGAATGTGAACGAATTGTACTTGAGTGAGTTAAAATACCTTAGGTACGCTATCTCTATATAATTCTTTAGAAAACCGTCGATGCTATAATATTTGTCAAAGCTTGACCATAGGTGCGCCAGGTCTAGGGGGATAGCTAGTCTCAGCGAGGGCTAACCAAAACATTTTTCCTCGTCTCCTCAATGTTTCTTCATAATTTGCACCAATCTTCCCTTAAATCTATAATGTTGAGATCTGTCATATCTCGACGTTAAGTTGTTTATATGCCATTCATATATCGTTAAATCTGACTTTTCTCCAGGATTAAGCATGAATTATATAGGTGAGGTCCATCTAGTCCTTATGCTAAGATACACATCTGCGATCAGTCGAATATGTGCGCTATTTTATTCGTTTGCCATCCTTGTGTCGTTCCCGAAAGCTTGAATCTGGCTTGGGCATTTGTTGTAAAGCTGCGGTCTGTCGCATCCTACGTTGTGTTGTTCAGTTGCCATCAGTATATTATTAACCCAAAAACCTGATTTTTCTTGAGTATAGCACATTAATTATACAGTTGAGGTCTGCTAATTTCGTGCGACATGATGTTCATTTGCCATCGGTATACCGTTAACTCCAGAAGTGTTATTTTAGCATATAGCTTGAATTGCATAGGTGATGTCTGTTGAACACCGACGCTAAGTTATGTATTTGCCATCTCTATGTCGTTAACTCCAAAAGCCTGCCTTTGGGTCGAGAATAAACCATAAATTATACAGCTGAGGTCTGTTGAATCTCTGCGCTGTGTTGTTTATTTTCCATCCCTATACCGTTAACCACAGAAATCTAATATTGGTTTGAAGATGTCTCATTAATTATATAGCTGAGTTCAGTCGAATTCGTGCGCTGTGTCTTTCATTTGGCATCCGTATACCGTTAGCTCGAAAACTCTGACTTTAACTCGAAAATAAACCGCAAAGCATTACGCTGAGATCTGTCGAATCTCTACATTATGTTGTTCATTTGCTATATGTATACAGTTAACCCCAAAAGCCTTACTTGGGCTGGCGAATAAATGCTAAGAACCAGTTTTGAAACTGGTACACCAACATCCGTATGAAATCCATGTTATAAAATGTTTCCCAATTTTATACTAATATTCAACGGTTACCAAATATTGACCGGATTAACTTTATGCAAAATGGCGTGCTTCCTGATTTTGCGATGGCTGTGCGCTGTTGTTTGACGAAACCTTGCCTGTTTGGTTGCTGGAGCGCCGAGACTACGTCGAATTGCCTCCTCGTTCTCTGATGTAAACCCTCCTGACTTGTTTTTAGCGGAGAGTATTAAAGGAACATAAGTTGTTATAAGTATATTTGTTAATAATTAATTCTTAGAAGTCAAAGACCTTCCAGATACGCTAGGTTTAACTATGGCAGATAGATATTTGGTTCGGTCTGGGTATTCATGTAAACAACATCTATGGATCGACTCTATCTTGGCAAGGGTGAAATAAAATCCTAAATGCTCATCTTTACAAATCAATAGAAATTATAACAGTATATATAGATCATATGTTTTGGTGAAAAGCATTATATAGGAAATATTTTTAATAATTTTAAATATTCATTGTTAGTTGAGAACTAACAGTCAGTGAAAACGCTAATTTAGTTTTGTTATTCAACCGTGTTAAGTAATACAATCTCTTTAAATCGCTATGAGGCATGTATTGCGAAAAAGTTCTGCATACCTCAGATGACACATTTGAATGTGTTTCCACAGCGGCGTCGCCCGTCTATATATCTGTACTGGAGCCCTGTAAAACGATCAAAACGCTTGTATTTCGAGACGCATAGCAATAAACGCATTCCTAATTTATACGAGTTGCAATAAAATTCTGTCAATTACATTCATTCCAACTACCGTTGGAAATTTTGTGCGCTAAATTCAGGAAAATACGCTATTTTGGACCAAATCCACAGGGTTATGAAAAATAAGAATACCCAATAATTTTGCAGGAAACGTATTGTCTCCTAGTTGATCCTTTGTAGATCTCTTTGCTACGTCGATGTTAAAGGAGCAAAGCTGAAGATCCAAGCTTATTATTATTCGATTCCGAAACATGTTTCGTGACTGTTAATGTGCAGCTGTTTTCATTACGTATAACTAGGGTTTTATAATTTTCTACAGTATGTCCCGTAAGTAGCGCCCCAGCATTAAAGTGTCCCAGCACGCCAAGTAATAAACATATCTAAAATGCTTTTGTTATGCACGCACTGTCGTATATAACTTAAGTTTATGATGAATAACACTTACCCTATGTGCGAACCTAGTGCGTGCATCCAAGATTAATGGATTCCTCCAGTTGAAAACGCACACTTCGGCAGACTTTTAGAACCATGTCAGTCTTTAGAAGGGAGACCTCCTCCGACGTAGCCACTGTCAGGCACAACAGGGTATATGCTTTGCGTTTGTGTACCTTCTCTATCAATACTCCCCACAGAAAATAGGTCACGAGGGTTTAGATCAGGAGAACGTGGTGGCAAGTCGGCAGAGCCTCGGTGCTCCAGCCAACGGACAGGGAAGGTTTCGTGCAACAACAACGCACTGCCAACGCAAAATCAGGAGGCGCACCATTTTGCATAAAGTTAATCCTGTCAATATTTGATAACCGTTGAATATTAGGATAAAATTTATTTCGCAGCATGATTAGGTAGTTGTCTGCACTCGCATTACTATCGGAAAAGAACTGCCCAGAAAATCCACCAGACTCCATGCCGACCCATACAGTCAGACAAGGGGCATTCACATGGTGTTCGATAGTGTTATGAGGATCTTCTGCAAGCCAATAAACACAATTATGCTGTTAATGTGACCGCTTAGTTTAAAATTGCTGTCGTCGAACCAAATGACTTCGTCAGCTAACTCCAGATTATCATCGAGACACTATAGCGAATTTTAGCAAAATTCAACCCTGCGATCACAATCACCCCCTTACAGACCGTGCATTAACGTCGATATAAAAAGTTTTAGAGCCAGGTTTCGGAAAACAGTCGATTTGCTGATGCCGCTTTCAACAGCACGATGGCGAATTGACTTTGTCTAACTACTGTTAAAACGACAAATATCAGTTATCGCAACAGATGCCGTCGGTGGTCTCCCTGTTCGGGACAAGTCAGCTAAGAAGCCTGTTTAATCAAACCTTTCATTTTATTGAAGCAATAGTTGAATTTGAGTGGAATGTGAGAGCGAAGAGAGTGAGTGGAACGAGAATTTTCAATTTTGGCTCTGGAGGGGGGTTGAGGAGGTCCTGTCTGTGTGTGTCTGTGTGTCTGTGCACCTGGATCTCGATAATGGTTGGGCGGATTTTGATGCAAGATAGCTCATTCGAACCGCAATGGTCGATTTAGATGTAGTGACGGACCCCGATTTTTGAATTTTTTTCCGGTGGGAAAAGTTATTTGGCAAAATAACGTCATTTTGGCCCATTTTTCGAGCATCCCCTCCAGTTTTTGCGACTTTTCTCAATAATTAAACGAGGTATCGGCAAACTAATAGGCCTATTTCATGTAGCTTTACCAGAGCTTTCCAATGATAGAAAACAAGTTTTTCAACTACTTCCCAATCTGAAGTCTATAAGCTTATAGTTGGCGCCAAATTTCATATTTGGTGAAAAGTCGTGGGAAATGCACCTAATGTGTGTTTTTGTTGCTTTTAGTGTCTTATGTGGGGTTTTCTGGGCCAACACACTCATTGCGAGTGTCAAAAATATTGTGTGGCAAATATTTTTCACACTTCTGCTTCATACTTGGTATGAAAAATGAGATGTCGGTTTGAAATCTTTAAAGTTCTTTTCACGGTCAATTTAGGGATTTATTGAATTAATAAATTGTTAGTTCATTGTTTTTTGTACTCGTATGATGTTTTGTCTACTGCATACGTTGGCTATCAAAAGATGCTGGCGTAACTATGACTCATCACTCACGGTTTATTTAATGCTGCACCTGCGTACTGTGTGTAGGCCTTGTTTGTGTGTGCTTTCTACAACAGACTTCGGGGGATTGTTCTCACAACTCGAATTCTGGCTCGCAAGCGAGCATCACTAATTTTATGATATGGGGCTGTGAATATGAATTCCGGGACCAGTGTTGCACAACTTCACGGCTATTTGGTTAACTGAATACAGTCTTAGTAAAGTTATGCGATCAGCCAAATTAAGTCGAGTATTTGGTTATACGTACATATTTATTGCATGTTCTGTTACTATTCATATATATTTATAATTATTATGTATTATGAATTATGGTTATATTATGAATTCCACTATAAAGCGTTCACGGTCACATCTGAATTACGCATCCATTTGCATGTGCAAGATTATTTGTTGTAACAGGCACACGAAGCGGTTTTGAAAGAATTGGAGTAAGTGGTGGGGGCTGGGAAATGCACAGAGAAGAACACGTAAGCAGCATACGTAAGATGCAAAAGCTCATTCTGAAAAAGCATATGAGTATATTAATTTATGAGGGGGTGTGGGCGGGGCGTGTAAAAATTAACTGATGAAAAATTAATTGCAATTAATAGACCCAATTAACTGACTGGTTCTGATTTTCAAATTATTGAACTGATTGGTTGAATTCTAAATAATTTGAATTGGATGTAATTAATTACATAATGTGCCTCGGCGCAATACTAAGTGCGGAGAAATAGATATAGGGTAAATGTGGAGCATCGTTCGATTTGATGGTTGCACTTTTTAATGGTTCTACACGAATAATTTGTGTTAGAGTTATTTGTGTACTGTAAGGTGTAACTTGATCTGCGATACATATATAAACACGTTGTTACTCAAGTAGAAATATAAGAAGTTTATAAAAAGTAGGGAATTATATGTAGTTGCTTTATGTTCGCTTCTGTGATGATTTAAAGTTGAGCATAAAGATATATATTGGGCGAAAATAATTGCAATTCATTGCAATAAGTAATCGGGACCCGTCGTAATTAAAATTTATTGATTGGTCAACAAATGATTAACTAGCGATCTGGCAATTAATTTTTTACAGCCCAAGAGTGTGACGCAGAACGAAGGCGCGTCAATGCAGTTTAATTCCTGATGGAGCTAGAATTCCTGCATTCCTACCCCCATGTTCCTGCGCTCCTAGTTACGGTTAATCCCTGAGGGAGCTAGAATTCCTGCATTCCTACTGCAATGTTCCTGGGTTTCCAAGTTACGGTTAACTGCCAAGGGAGCTAGAATTGCTGCAATCAAGCCCCCGTGTTCCTGGGCCTCTGAGTTACGGTTAATTCCTGAGGGAGCTAGAATTCCTGCATTCCTACCCCTATGTTCCTGAGCCTCTGAGTGACGGTTAATTTTCGAGGAAGCTAGAATTCCTTCATTCCTACAATGTGTTCCTGGGCCTCTGAGTTACGGTTAATTGCTGAGGGAGCTCGAATTCCTGCAATCCTACACCCATGTTCCTGGGCCTCTGAACGGTTATGCATTACCAATTGAATTCGACCAGCAGATCATAGCCCTACTGTGCTTTACTTATTACGGGTACCATGAAAATGACAGATTTCAAACTGGCGGCACGAAGTGGTGCATCGTTCCATTGTTTTAACAGACTTCAATAATCACAAAACGTTTCAGCTATTCACTTTCAGCTTATATATTTAAAAAGCTATTTATTACTGATTAAAATAAACACCATTGCATTTAATATAGTTAGCTGCTTATTAATTTAGCTGCTCAGCCACCGTTGGGCGTTGAGCGATATTGGAAACTTGATATTATCCTGCACTATCTCTACGCCACCGAAAACGACTTGAAGCATGAATACTAACTTAAACGCTATTATAGTTATCTAATATTGCGGAAACGATACAAAACATCGTCTGTATTGTTTATGCTGTTTTTATATAAGGCACTATTTGCTGCTGTCTTGTTCAGAAATCAGGCATGGTTTGAAGTATATTCTGCAGTCACACCAAAAGACATGGGCTCGTCTTATTATGTGCAATCCCATTACATTAATTACTTACATATATTATGTGTAACACCCTACCATAAAAAGATTTCGTTTGTCTGTTATTCTATCTCGTTTGGACCCGCGGAAATATTTATAACTATTACATGCTTTATCAAGACCGTTGGGTCCACAACCTAACTTATGTCTTATATAACTAACAAAAAGCATCATGAAAGTACACAGAAAGCAGACAAATGCACAAAAGTGTACCATAAAATGGAACGTACGTACCGAATGAAATAAGCAAGCTTAGATATGACAGTATCTAACAGTAGCACGCAATAGTATGACACTTCTGGCAAAATGGAAACAACCAATCCATTTTGATATTTGATAGCAGAAAGATGAATATAAATATTGGGTTCGTTGCCTTAACCCCTTCATTTTGAAACATAGACAGAGTGTACTTATGAGCTTGTTACATTGTACAACGACAACATCTGGTATTGTCATATATTAATAGACTAACGTCCGGGCGTGGAAAAGCTTTGCGGCATAGTAGCCTGGCGAATTGATTAGCATAACCTATGTGAGATTTTTACGTAGGTTATATGGTAGGTTCGAAATATGCGAATTCTCCAAACTCAATGAACTTAAAACACAACTATGATCAACGTTCATTCAGAAGAACGGAATAGCATTGGCTATCATCTTTAATAAAGCTGTAAATCGTTCTCATCATTGTGAACCGATACCCACCTTTCGCTCAGGCGATAGTATAGAGAACTTACATACAGACAGACCATATGAACTCTGGTTTCTTTTCAGAGCATGCAAAAATTATTCGATCAATACACACATTATTATCTACGATCTGTTCTCTTAACAGGTGACAATTTTGCTACACAGGACTGTAAAAATTGTTGTTTTTTAATATTGCCTTCTTTCCCGCACGTCGCTAAGTAAATATAATGTCCGAATGTAGTTCGCGCGGTATAATGTGCGATTCGACCTGCTAAACGACGTTTGTGAATTGAGATTTAAAGCGGTGCTCTCAGGCTCAGCCTTCTATGGATTTGTCAAAGACAGTTATGAACTGAAGTGCCAATGTCGAACCAACGTCTTCTCATCGCCGGCAAGGACTGGACGCTATGCGCTTTCGGTGCAACCTAAAATAAGATTTAGGTATTAGACAAGTCTACGCATAATAAACGTAACCATCTCTTCGTCTTCTTGACATTTTGTAAAGGGAATTCGAAAATAATGCGCAAAATGTGAACGAATTATCGAAGAATGAAAGTTGCGTCATAAAGAGATAAGTGCGCGAATAAATAATTGCGTCATCGCATAATAATAATAATGATTGCGTGAAAGTTACGTTTATGAGTGACAGTAAATAACTAAATAAACGCTACGCTAGAGGCTAATTAAATAACGCTTACATAGCGGTGGAATAGAACATGGTCCTCCTGATGACGCGTTGCCTCTAATATATATAGATAGACGGTGGATAAGAACGCAGTCCTCGGTGGAATAGAACATGGTCCTCCTGCTGAAGCGTCGCCCACTGAACGACAGCGCTAATGCAGACGTTCAAAAGTGCACCAATTAACTCAGTACTTAAGTTAATATGAATTAGGGTTCTTTCCCAAATTTGGCCATACGGGCACCAGTGTTTCGCAGCCTATTTGTCGCGACACAATTTTGTCATTGAAAAATAAAGACCACCATTATTCATCGAAATATACAGCTTTGCTAACCGCGACTTTTTGTGGAACTACTCCCTGCGCACTGTTGACTCGAATATGGTTCGTCGGCCCTTTGCCTAAAATAGCGATTTTTCAAATTTCGCCTTGCTATTGCTTGTTTCTACATTATAATGAGTTCCTATTATGTTATCTAGCAGAATGGATACAATGGTTTTACTATCTAGGCTACAGTTTAACTATATTATACCTTTTCATGATTGTTTCAAGGGTTTTAAGGCCGACGAACCCGATTTCTAAAGGTAGTCCGTTTTCATTTGTCTGATTATGTATTGCGTGCAAAGAGGGCATCAAGCATGGTCTACATATAAGTATTTCTGAAGTCTGAGTACAATGATTCGGTTATCTAGAGTCCAGTATTCATATTTAATGCCTTTTCATTCGGTTTCAAAGGGTTTAGGGCCTATGAACCCTATCTCTACAATATAGTATTTAATCAGTTGTTTGGTTATGTATTGCGTAGAGGTCATCAAGAATTGTCTATATAGGATTTGCGGTAGGCTCAATACAACGGTTTGGGTATATAAAGTACAACACGAGAATCTTATGCCTTCTCAGGCTTTTTATTGGATTTAAGATCAATGAACCCGATTTCCGGAATGTAGTCGGTCGGCAGCAGTTTGGGTACATGGCATCCAAAATAGTTTATATGGAGGTTTTTAGATAGCTGAATACCATGATTTGGTTATCGAGAATCCATTGTTCATATTTCACGTCTTTTCATGGTGTTTCAATGGGTTTAGGGTCAGTCAACCTGATTTACAGATTATAGACTGTAATAACATTTGGTTATGTATTGCGTACAGGTGATCAACAATTATCTATATAAGTTTTCATGGGGCTGAATCCGGTGGTTTGGTTATCTAAAGACCAGATCAAATACATGATGAGTTGTCAATTGTTTTCGATGGGTTTAGGGTCGACGAGATTTTAGGATTTTCAATGGGTTCACATTTCAAGAGGTGTTAGGGTGGTGTAAAGATCAAAAACGGACTGTTACATGTGATTAATAAGCTGATAACTTAAAAATGAAACCACATTACATATAAATCTGCCCGTTACCTTACCCAATCGAAGAACTGAGTTTCTGGAGCCTGTTAGGTTAAAACAGCACTTACCGTGTACTCTTCACGGTAGTCAATGTGTGCAACATGTAAGTGATAAAATATACATTGTGAAGCTAATTTATGTATAACATGCTGTTTGACACATATTATATAGGATTGTAAACATTATAATATGTCATGTTGTATATAATTATAACATTATAATATTATAATATGTCATGTATTTTATACCTCCTGGTCTACCACACCCTCCGTGCACCATTGCCTCTGCCTAAACAATCTACCACCTCCCTCCTTTGAGCCGATAGACCTTAGTCGGACGGCATATATACATAATATGTGTAATGGAATAAAAGCACTTCTAATTCATATGCTAACCTCAGCTTTATGAGGAAATGTCAATGCTTCAATATTTCGTCAAATGCTGGTAAAAATTACATATTTTGAGCTCTTTGCTCCAACCCACATAGTCAATAATACAACCTCTGTGCCCTACTTCAGAATTGTTAGTGAAAGTTCGTAGCCCGTTGACCTACTTATAAAATGTTTATTTTAGCAAAACCCGAACTAAGACAACCGATCTAGAAGTCATTCATGTGAAGGAAAGTTTTTAGTTTTGTTTCAACTTCAGAACGTTATCCAGCATTCCGCGCAAAAAGCTAGTAGCTTATTAGATGTTTTGGCACAGCAACCGCACAATATCATCGGTGAGCAAGCAGTTTCGACTATTTCATGTAACGGATTAAATTGTGACTTAAAATTTTAACAGTCGAGAATTAGAAATTTACCAAATTAGGAATAAAAGAAAAAATTCAATGATTTTAAAACATATCAACCGAATACGACTAAAACTAGAATGTTCCGCACAACTGTGAGGTCTACGTGTATGTATTTTATTTCGCATCTCATCGTCCGGTTCAGATCTGTAAAAAGTCTGCTTGAACTCAAATCGAAAAGATTCCGACCTAGTAAGAACTCGCTATAACAGGTAAACTAGCGATAAACCCCGAAGCTAAAGGTTTTTTAATTAGGACTAGTGTATTAAGAGCGGCACCTCTTTGATGCCTCTTTCACTTTCATGCCTCACGATTTTTTGACCACCTTTTTAATTTTCCCACACTTGTAGTTTGACATGACATATTATATATGCTAAAGTGAGTATGTACTTTAGTTGTTCAATGCACATATCTGTTCTACAAATCTGTTAACCAATTATAAAGGTGAATTATTAACATCAGCCACAGAACAAATTTACAATAGTACGCATTACTTAAATATATAGCTATATTGTGCGTTGAGACCGAACTCACTAACTTTATTTAAGGTTACTTATTATGGTCAACAATTGTAGTAAACAACTATTGACAAAGACTATAATAATTTAACATTTTATGATACATTTTTGGGAGCAGTAAGTCTAGAAGCAAAGAGCAGACTGTTTTAATATGTGAAACATAGATAGGATCAACTAGTTAATAAATTTTTGCTATAAAATCCGATTTTTGAGTGCTAAATCTTTAATAAAGAAAGGAACTCTTACAAAGTAAATAGCAAACAGCTGCAAACATAGGACACAGGGCACATGTATAGAAAATACTTGTCTTACACCAAACGAAACATTTCTGAGTAATAGATGATAACAGCAAATTGACATAAAATTTGACTAACAGCAGAGAATGGCTATAGACTGTTTTCTTAGGAGGACACAATTTTGCGGTGATATCTACATATTTTGTCAGCATTTTATCTAATTGGAGCTTGCGCTAAAAAATTTTAGCTAAAATATAAAGCAAACTCCATGTTATATGGCTGGAACGTTATATAGAAGATGTTGCTCCAAAATAGGTGTTTTTACACTATGTCTTATGAAAAAATTTTTCGGTTCACATAGTTGCTACAGGTATAAAGGTTTATGCCATCAACACTACGAAAACCTTAATCCATAAAGAATATCTCTTGCGAGGTTATAGAACATCATAATCGTGAATGTTTTTCCCGAGAAATGGGCATTGTTCAACCACTGCTTGCAAACGGAAAGAGATAGAAACATATGCTTTAATAGGAATGTGTTGTACTATGATCGCATCCTATTGTAAAAAGTTGCATAAAATCTTCCGATCCAAAATCTACTTTATTGATTCCGAATTGATTTAGTGCAAATGAATAATTTGATGAAAAAATTCTCAGTGCGGTAGTTTCTTTGCGACATATTTTTCTCAGTTAATTTCCACAAAAAAAGTAAAATCAAACAAAGCAAAACATTGAGCTCAAACATAATATTTGTTTAATCTGAAGTGCTTATTTTTGCGTAGGTTTTCATTTTCTTATCTATAAATATTTACATGCATTATGTGAGAAAAATCATGAGGATTATTAACATTTCTGATGTTTGAAAACCTTCAACAAAAGTACGCCTTGGCATTGTAGACTGCATGATTGGTTTTGGTACTTTATAGCTATTCGGTTTTATTTCCTCGAACTTCAGTTTCACATATCAGTCAGTGTGAGTCTATACCCATCTATCAATTATGCGTTTATTGACCTTTGTTTTGGGACAAATTGACTAGATTTAGCGTACTTTAGTCATCTGGAATTTTTAGGACATCGCTTGATAAAACTAGTGAACATCACAAAGCAAACTCAGGGTTGCACTCGTGTTCAGTGTAGTGACATTCGCAGAACCACATGGGGTCTCATTGAATGATTACTCTGTCATATATTGTTTAAAATGTAGATGCGTAAACTCAAGACAATTTCGAATCATTCAATATTTGACAAATGCATATTGGCGCCAGGGATCGAATCCAGGTTATCTAGTTAAAGCGTCCCTTGCCGGCCACAGCCGCAGCTCGCTGCTTTAAGAAACTGGCAAAGCGAGCTAGTAACAGCGCACGATCAAAGCACCACGGTTCAGTAAAATATTGGTAAAAGCAGAAGCTTTGACAACAATTTCATTCAAACTGATGCCTACTATGCTATAATGACACAGCTTATATGTAAATTTTCAAACGATTCCCGTGGGCAATGTATGCATATTATATGAAAGTGTTATTAATCATTTTGCTACTTAGTAAAAATGCATAAAATATATGTTTTATAATGTGCGTCAGAATTCATTGAAAACTACATTTGAAGCTATATATTTTTAACCTGTAATTTGAGTAGTATACTCGGGATATGAAACATTTAAATACATACATTTATTGTTTCTTAACCATGTAAACTTGATAATCAAATTCTGACGAAATCGATTAAGCAAGAATACTAATCTTTTCCCCATATCTGTGGCTGCACAAATATGAGTTGTTCGCCACACACCTCCTTCGTCTAGCATGGACCCAGCACTCGGATTAGCAAAAAACATCAGTATGACTGCAATTATACAGTGTACTATAAGTATCTAATGCACACTGTGACAAGGACGAAAACAATATCACAGCCTGACGGCTGCGATAATAACAGTAACGCACAATATAACTGACGGTAAAGTATAAATTTTTTAAGTGTTGTTTGGCATAATAATATAGATGTAAAGAATACCGCATCCTAAATTTTTAACCACTGTATATCATTCCTTTAGAGGTATTTGATCTTATGATATCTTCACATTGCGGCCGCTCCTAACCGAATTTTGTCGCCGATCCATAAAAATTGTCCTCTGACATGGGTTATATTCCAGTACAGAAAATATTAACCGCAAACAGGATCACTGCAATGAAGTAAGTTGTTAGTTTTAATGATATATTTACAAAACTTTTTGTTGAATTTATCATAGTATATGCTATGTTTGTATCCAATATGTTTCAGCAGATTTACATATATATTTTTTACTCCTTGTTGCTCCATTTCTGTACCAGGAGGCAGCGGATGCCTTGGTCGAGAGAGTGGAGCCTGCTCTGCACGCGCCGATTTCAGTATAATCAACTCAGTTGTGCAGGTTTCACTGGTTGGGCGACATGTCAATTTTTAGACTCAATTCACCGGTCAAGTCTGCGGGAGACTCTGCGGAGCGAGGATCGGTGTCATCTCACATATGAAGACGCACTAGTTCAACCAGTGATCTGATACGTCGTATCGACGGGAGTCTCCATCATATTTTTTTACTTATTTTAGTAGATTTTACGTATATTCCTATCATGAATGATTTCGTTTTCAGCCCCTTTTGTTTTGTTTCCAGCATACATATGTTAGTTACTAAATAATCCTTAAGTATTTTGATGATTTGGTCAATTAAAACCAGTTGTTAAACCCATCTTAGTGAAAATTAGCATGGACGGAAGAGAGTTGCTTTATGCAATTATAAATCATTTTATAATATGAAACGCATTTTTGTATCGTGAAATGTTATCCTAAATTTATTTTCATTAAACATTACGCAAGATTTTTTGCTCAGATATCGTTTTATAAAGTATCGAAGGAAATCCCTTAGTGTATTAGACGTATTAATGTTTGGATCGTACAATTCTATCTTAATTGAGATATCAATTTCTTTTCCTTAAACATAGTACAATATTACGTTACATATGACATAAAATTAAAAAATACAAAATTTACAAGTTGCCAGAATTTGTGTAAAAAGCATACTATTGTAGCTTTGCAGAAATATTAACCATATATGTGTGATTTGCAAATCGCTTAAACAATTTGGGTTTACATTTTTATGAATCACTTAAAAATATTATGCTAGAAGTCTTAGAATTCGAATTGGAAATACACCTGCGCAGTAAGACGTAGCGTTGAAGTTGGTATTATATTTTATTGGAGCATTTAGCATACATGTTGCTATACAGCAAATAGTTGCAGCTTAATTGTCGTGCTGTCAGACATTTGCACGCCCTGCGTTGTTGAGTTCATACGTTTTAAAGAAGTTAGCAACGCAAACATGCGCATAATTCTATAAATGTAGGGCAGGTTATAAATCGGGTGCGTGATCGCTTGTTTCGCGTTCAGAGTTTTGCACAGTCAGCCCCTGCTATATCGCCAATGTTGCGGCGAAATATGGGTGAAGGATATGAGCCATGGATTAGAATTTTTCAAAGCCATTTATTTCTGATGTTTTGAAATTGCCATGTTAGCTTAAAAATTTGGGAGCAAATCGGAGTTTTTTGATGTATAGCATGTTATAGTTAAGCCCAACTAGAGCTTAAATAGTTGTTCGTCCCGAAAAAAAATATTGTATAAGCGCTTAATTGTATATCCTCTTCAACACAGGAAAATATTTTGCTCAGTCACATTCATTGGTATTTGAACTATTGAAATATTACCTAAGACCATATAATTTCAGCAGTACATATCATCTTGTGCATTAATTCAGTCGACTCGACTATATATCAATCTTATGCGTGGAATTGTTCTTAATTAGTTAAGTCTCTCTATATAATGTTTGTTAATACTATATACCAGAATAGGACAGGATTACAAACTACCTGTTACTAAGTTAAAATAGTATAACCTAAGGATAGTATAACCTAAATCAACGATTAAAAAAACTATATATCAATTTACAAATATGAATTTTGAAATTTCAAAATTTTTTCGTAGCCATCTAAAGAGACATAAATTTTAAACCAGTTATAGCAATTTTAATAAGCACAATGCATAATCGAAATGCTTCAATCATTATGCTTTTAAACTTTAAAATATCATATCAGACAATTTTCAAATTGTATCTGCCATTTGTTATTTACAACATGCCAAAAACTAGCAGCTGATGCTTAATTTGGGCTCATATCTTAAGCGCAATGTATTAGAAACTATATTAGGTAATGTTTTAACCTGACGGCGCTAGCGTAGAATATTGTTTTTTTAAATAAAACGCAATTATAGTCTTTCACAATGTGTGTTATGATTACTAAAACCCGTTCCTCTTTAATATATGTGAAACTATTAATATTTCTGTAGCATATAATCTGTGATACTTAAGAACTGATATTACTCAATGTAATAAATTATTTTCACGCTAAAAGATTTTATCATATCATAAAGGTTTCGATTGCTGATTTCGGTTAGTACAAATTTGTACAAATATGCACATCAAGGAAAAGAGTTGCGTAAAGATCAGAGCTGTGTAAACTTTATATTGTATGCCAACGGCACGCATTATATCCAATTTATATTAGATATGGGTTTCTCCTCGATATCAGTATTCTGAACATTATAACAACGCTCAAACGCAATCATACAGTGAGCCTGATGTAGCAGTAAAATAGTGTATACAGGATGGTGAATTTAAAATTGGATAGACACTAAGCAAACTAACCTGCTTCAGCGGCACATTGTCACTTAGATATTGTAAATAATTTGGTATACTATTGAAAGTGATACACGACGATCACTTAAAATGACAAAGCAAGATTTAAAATGTATCCAGTTATGTGTGATAAGCTGGCATAACATCATAAAATAAGTTATACTGATCCATTTTCTATTGATCTTTAGGCAACCAACCATGCAGATAAAAACGTCGAAGGACAGTTCATTTCATACCTTCTTGTGTTTAACTATCAGCTAATATAAACACAAAAACTAAGAATAAAATCATCATAATTGTCTCTTGGAACGCCACCAATAATACTACACAGATTATAAAATCCACGGTTCGATCTTTGTATGTTTTCATATATTCCATTCGAATATATGTTCAAATATATTTTTACCGCGCTGTTTACCATGGGGATGGAATTTCAATCCCCATATCCACCCCACCCTACTAAAATTTTTGTGGAGATCCCCATGGGAATCCCAATCTATTCCCACCGCTATGTCGATGAATTATCATTCCGGAGAATTGTTATTTAATAAACTGCTATCTACTGATTTGGCATTTATTATATATGTATTGGCCACTTTATTAGGCTGCTTTTTGTCAAATTAACGTCTGCGTTGGTCCACGGTGAACAATATTAAGAACTGCTCCATGTGGCAGAACCTGACGCCGTTTCAAACAATTTCTTTAGCTTGAGATGTCCAGCTGCTCCCAGGCTCAAAATCCCTTGAGTTACATAATTTGGACAGAATGAAATTTTTTTCAGTGATTCCGATTTATAAGTGAAACGAGCAGCATAGTCCGTACTTTGGTTAGCGATTGAAGCCATTGAATTTATTGATACAGTCGAATGATGAACAGCCGAAATACTGACGTGGTTCCTCATTGTGTTGCCTTTGCTGCTGCCGGTAGCTTGTTGCACTCCGTTATTGGTTTTGCTGCTTCAAAGGCAATGGCCACAATATTTGTCTGAACCGATGTCTTTAAACATGCGCTTTTCATGTGTATTTTAGTGGTTATGATGTTATTACGTAAATAAATTAAATTGTAATTAAATCATACAAATTATATTTATGGAAATTTGTCTGAGCTTAACTTAAGAAGTTAAAACACCCATGGTGATCCCCAACCCCATGACAAGCCTGATGTTCACTCAATGCATTCCATTTTTTGATTGCATTGCTTTACCTGGAGTTTACAAACCGAGTAACTATAAAAATTACTGTAAAAAATAAATATGCCACTAATTCTTTTAGCAAAGCGCCCAGTCCATCCGAGTAGGAAATTGAAATTTTCAAGCCGAATCGAGTCATGTAACGCTTGAATCGAACATTTTCTGAATATTTCGCACGCTCTAATGCGTCGTTCACGTTTATTTGTTTGCAACAACTGCACACCATAGCCAGTATGGTCACAGCAGTTGCACGTACTTGAACTCGAGTGCAATGGAAATATAAGATGCATCCTTCGCGTAACGGTTATAACCTGAGCTCCCGTGAGTGTGAAAACTTAATCATTGCACGTACCTCTGCATTTGGAATTTCCATTGCAATCACGTCATGCGTTTGACGATTCTATTGCATTCGCGCGGGCTATGAAAACGGCGGTTGCATTCCAGAGTGCAATGGTTATCATCATCTCCCGGGGAATGAGTTAACGATATTCAATACATTTTGTCGACAAGTTCAATGCATGAATGAGGATTGTTTACAACTCCTTCCAGGTGTTTGGCATCTACGAATTCAGACATATTTATTACCGTATATAGTAATTGAAAAAAGTTCGTACATATACATTACCTATTTACAAATGCTAGCTTATATAGAAATTGTAGCAAAAACATATTGTTCCAGAGTTTGTGTTAAGGGTCAAGTTTACGAAAACAAAATAACCATTGCACTATAAGCAAGCAGTGGTACAAGCAAACCCTGGAGAATTTTTGCACGCATATACGTCAACAAATGCCGCGGCTTGCGCTTTTACATCGACCAATGCACGAAAGAGGTCATTTGTGAAAACCTTTGTACTAAGACATGCCGCCGTGCAAACCATAGCACTATAGCGTGTAAATATAAAACCCATTATCCAGGCGATAATGAAAACCATTGCACGCTGGAATGCAACCGTTGTTTTCATTGCCCGCGCGAAAGCAATAACGTCGCCAAATGCAAGACGGGGTTGCTATGGACATTGCAAATACACAGGCGCGCACAATGATTATGTTTTTTGCTTTCACCTGATCTGAGGTTATAGCTATTGCACGAAGGATGGATCTCATGTTTCCATTGCACTAAAGGTCAGGTGCGTGCAACTGTTGTGACCATACTGGCTATGGCGTGCAGTTGCTGCACACAAATAAATGTGAACGACACATAACCTTTACGCATAGATTATACGCCTGTCGCAAATTGTTATTGTTGGATTTGCGCTTAAGTATTCAGATGACAGTGTTGTAATAAGTATTTATGCCTGCCGTTTTGTATGCTGAAATAAGAATGTTACAGATTTGTAACAATATATCCTTAGGCCTGAATGATATCAGTTTATTTAAATAAATAATGGTTAAACAAAGACACTATATGCGTGTGCAGTACAAGTACACGATCATCTCTCTCAACGACTTCTCACAATTGTTGCCAGTTTTGGCAGTATTGGATCTATTCAGATTTATATTTTGGCTTAATGACAGCTTCCTAAACACAATGACGTAACAAGCAGGTTAATGTATACGAATGCTAACCTAATAAACCGATTATGGTTCCTCAAACGAACACATGTTAGCTGATGATTTTTTCGAACAACCTTTTACAGTGTTAATGTATTTGCTTTATTTGAAACATAATTGACTAAAACCTCGCATTAGCATCATAAACCCAAAACTATTTGTTGGTTATGTAAGTGTTTTTAAATGCTAATTGTAGGCATGATGGCAAACATTATACTGTGTTTTCTGTTTGGCAACAAAACATAAAAATATATAATCAGTGGCAGGCTCAGGAATATTTGGTAGGGGCGTCCAACAGCCCCAATCGTAATACTATTTGTTGTATGAACCAGTAACGGCATTTAGTGCAGTCATGAACCATTTGACAGTCCGCCAATAGTCAGTAAGAGAGGGCACAAGCCCAGCCACCCTATCGCATCCTCTAGGCTCGCATATGTATATAGTTATTTTGTATAAAGGGGATTGTTCGCCAGAGTCAAATCTCTGGTTCGAAAGTTTGCATATTGGCAGCCAAAACTATAATTAACAGTGTTGGCCTACGTTGTAACAATGTTAATTGCTCTATGTAAAACCCACAGTGTGCCAATAACATAAAGCTCAGACCACCTGGCAACAAGGTTATTATATATAACAAAACAAAGTTTAGTCGAACAGAAACATTTGGTTAGGCTAAGCTATCGTTTAAGTAAATGATGAGTAATGATATGGCTTAGAAGTTGCAATAACTAAAAATTCCTGAACATGGCCATTTCAAAACCCAACTGATCCAGACGGGATAACGTGAATTCGGTAAAAACAAAACTGTTTATTGCTGCAGTTCACTTACTTAAGATAAGTATAAAACTAAACTTTATTGATTCTTGAGAGCACTGTTTTACGAGCGCTGCAAAAATACATCGTGCGCTGTGATTTGCATTAAAGTAGTACAAATTCTTTACATCTTGGTTTGAGATTGCATAAAATATCAATTATATATGTATCTCAATTGCTAAATTAATATATCAAGACCAAACCTCTAAGTTATAGGTGCGTGCAAAGTTGTACTAACCAGTTGGTATTTTGTGCTGTCGTAAACTACTCTCTTGAAATTTGTACAATTCTGATTTCACACAATTATTGCATGACATTGTTTTGCTAAAATTTGTACAGAGAATAACACAAATACGGGTTGACGAATCTTACATCAAATTTGAACCATTTTGTACAATAATGTATGATTATGTCAACATAAGTTGTAAGAAATTGAGCACAACAAATGTTGGACTTACTGTACATAATTTGTACGTTTTGTTACATAAATTATGTATATGATTATTTACATGAGTATACACATAAGAATTGTAGGATTTGTTACACATAACCTTGCATGACATTATATAAAGCATATGTATGATAAACTGTACATGATTTGTATAAAATTATATACAAAAATGTATGATTACGTTCATATAATTTGATTGAAATTTCGGCCCCGATTGGGTTGAGGAGGAAAAATCAGAGAAGAAGCCCACCATCTTTTCAGTATAGCCCCCATAGTCTCTGGACCCCCAATCATCACTTACCCCCAAAAGAGATCCCTTCGAGATCAGGGTCGCCCCTTTTCAGGTATAACCTCCTGATGATGCTAAATTATTGTTCTTTTGATTTGGATTTTTTGGGGCATAAAGGCTTTTTTGGCAATTTTTTTCCTAAACCTATGCTCAAGTTCGTCGCCTCCCCTAACCACTGTGGACCAGTTTTTCCTGCTCTTTCCAATGGAAAAGGTTTCAGGGCTCTAGCTCTTCAAGGGGGTTCAGGAGATGGGCCCAATTTCAGTGGTCGGATTTTTTTAGAAATATGGATTTTGGTATTTTTGACATTTTTGGACATAACTTTGGATTGGATTGACTGATTGGACTCAAATTTGGATATGATATAGAAAATGCAATGTGCTAAACGATCACTGTCCGTTACAAGAAGATATGGCTCCCGATATTAGGAACCCAAGCGAAAAATGGATATTTTGATGTTTGGAAATTAGGTTTAGACTGGGCTCAGTTTTAGGGTAAGCTTGAAGCTTAGGTTAGGGTATCCGGAAATACTGCACCGGCAAACGCAGGCGAGGAAGCACCAATACTGTGCACACAAAAGCATAGCAGTTAGCCAGCGCAGCAGCTTAGTTGGGGGCCCGGGGGGCGGCAGCCTCCCGGCTTAGTCTTAGGCTTAGTCTAAGGCTTAGGCTTAGGCTTAGTCTATGGCTTAGGCTTAGGCTTAGGCTTAGTCTTAGGCTTAGGCTTAGGCTTAGTCTAATGCTTAGGCTTAGGCTTAGTCAAAGGCTTAGGCTTAGGCTTAGTCTAAGGCTTAGGCTTAGTCTAAGGCTTAGGCTTAGGCTTAGTCTAACGCTTAGGCTTAGGCTTAGTCTAACGCTTAGGCTTAGGCTTAGTCTAAGGCTTAGGCTTAGTCTAAGGCTTAGGCTTAGTCTAAGGCTTAGGCTTAGTCTAAGGCTTGGGCTTATTTTGTTAGGCTTAATCTAGAACCCTATAAGAAAACGTATTACAGACATTGGGACTAACCTCTAGATGCGATACATGTTTCCGATTTGGGCAATGAGTGCACCGACAATATTTTCAGCGAATTGTCGTCGCCATTGAAATTCAATAAGGGTTCGCTGGAATAGGCTATGAGGAACACCTTGGCGAACACCGAATGAAGGTTTTCAAATTTCCCCAGGGACCATCAATGTTTTGCGTATGGGCGTTGGGATTGTCGTGATTAAGAAATTGGCGGCTATGGTGGTTAACCGTGGCGTGAGTATATTGCTGGGGGCTAGGTAGGCGGCGCAGTCCTTGGATGTAGGTCTGGAAGCTGTCGGTGATGATGCGGGTTCCCGGTCGGATATGTTGAAATATTAGAGGCATGATTGTGTTGATGGTGCGATTGGGGACGTGGAAAGTAGACACTTACCCGTTTGTCGTTCAGTCATGCCCACCACCCAACCATGCTGACGACGTGGCATGCCGCGGTTGTATAGTACACATTGGTATTAAGGGACATATGGTATTAAGGGATATATGGTATTAAGGGACACTAGTAACTTTTAGTAGTTTTAACCCTATTTTGGGGAAATAAGGGACAAAATATTAATGCAAATATATTTCACTATAGAAAAAATATAAACATCTGAGAGTTGGTACGAACAGAGCCGAGTATATACGCTTTCCAATAGTGCAAACTTTAGAGTTGTAGGTTTGATATTTATTTAGCTAGAGAGGTTTTAAACTGTATGTCCCTTAAATACATACGGTGTCACTGAAGGTGTCCCTTATTTGCAATGTGTACTACATTTTTGTCGAAAAAACTTCGACTAGTCAACTTCTACGTCGATACCGGTTCCGCCCAACATGCTGTTTTCCCAATGATCACGGTCGTAAGCCACAGCGACATCCCTACAGTAGTTGTACCAGTTCGTAATGGTATCTGTGGCTACCCCTGTTTGCAAATGAATGAAGTTTGACGGCAAGTTGTTGATGTAACCGAAAATGATCTAGAGTGTCATTTCCAATGTGATCCGGTGACCGGCAAAAAATGAGCCGCTTCGAATAGATAATTTAGCTCGGCAATTTTTGCAGCGCCATTCGTCCTTGTCAAGGCGCGCGAGGTCATTACGCGCAGCCAAATACATCGCGTCGCCATATGTACATTGTTGGTTGTTAGCGATAAGTCTCCATTGGGCAAGCAGAACAATAATATCTTCATATGTACTTGTTCTACGCACCATTTGGTTATAGGTCATGCGCAAATTGTTAATATCGGGTTCAGGAAGTATAGTATTAAGGGTCGAAATGTTAAATTTAGTATTTTGAGGCCTGCCACGTGCTGCCATACTTGCCTTATTATGCTGTAAAATATACAAAAAATGGAAAATAAATCATCAATCGATCAATCGAGCGTTCCCAAAGGGTTACTTCCGAAGTGGTTAACTGTTCTTGCGGATAACTTCAGAGGGAGGCCATATACATCGATATGAATGGTACCATTGAGTTTCTCCTGTAATGCTTGATCGATCTAGGTGCTTCATGTCTATTTTGCAAAAAAAATTTTTTCAAAATTTTCAGGTGACATTTCAGGTGACCGTTGGGTAAAAACAGAAAAAATAAAAAAAATTTTTTTCGGAAAATGGTCGTATGCGGTATTTTTGAACTCAGCTCGTCAAGCTGAGTCGATTGGTACCAATTTCAGTGGCGTGCCCAAACTTTTTCCCTTCCAGCCCAAACAACGCCGAAATTTCAGATAATAATGGTATGTTTTATAAGCACATATTTTAGGTATATAACGCAAATGTATCATGAAACTGAAGTATTGTACAGAAATTTCAGTTATGTGCAAACATTCATACATTAGATGTGTCATATTTCGTGCAAATATTTATAAAAATTCATACATTATCTATAAAGTATTTAATACAAAAATATTTGAAAATTGATGCATTATTAAATGTATTTAAATTCACACCAATTAATGTTAAAATTTAAATTTTAGTTCAAATATATACTCAAATTCATACCTTATTTATGTTACGTTTCATACAATATATTGAAATTCATACAGTTTTTTTTGCGTTGTATTTGATGCAAATACATGTTAAAATTCACGCAGTATAAGGCATATTTTATGCCATATTATACCAAAATCCAATAAACTGCAGCTCTATTTTTACACAAATGAAACTTTGCTATCTTTCCTTCGCTGCACATCTCGAGCACATTACTTAAACATTATATTATTGTATTATCGTGTTTCTCTGCACACTAAAATTGTGTGACCTGTTTAAGCTTGTCGATTTGGAACAAAAATTTGTTACAGTCGGCTAAATGTATTATTCTGTAAAGCTTCACCTCATAGAACATTACAATATTTTTGAGCTGCAAATTTGGTAAGCAGAAACTGGTATATAACCGTAACACAGTGTTATTTCCCGTGGGTAATGAACCAATGGAAAATACATTACAAGTTTGAGGTTAAAATGTTTTTTCATACGAACTCGCGAAGAAAATAAATTTTCGACAAATATTTCATAGGTTTGAAGCAGTCACGGAAAAATATGGTGAGGGCGTTTATGCAACCAAAAAGTACGTTTTGTACCTGTAAAACGAGTGACAGTGTTACAGGCTGAGTCCGCGAAATCTGGGTAGCTATTGCGTCACAGTAGGTAGTTATTGGTCAGTTTTTCCATATGTATGGTAAATACCCTGTTGGCCACCGACTAACAGCCTTTCACCATACCTCAGGATGTCGATATTGCACCGTACGTCGGAAGCTGCAGCAACATGTATCAGGTTGGCCTCGGTGACTGGGGAAAGGGAATCGGCATTCCACCGCCATAGTGGCCAAGGGGAGCCAACCAGTCGGCGAAGGGGGAGAGTAGCTGAACCTTCGGCGACAGGGAAACATTCGGGCGACCTGTCAGGGGTGTTGCACCCACAGTAGTGATAACCCCTACCCCTTATGAGCATGTATGATACATATATATTTTACTAATGTATTTGATAATACCGAGTTACGGTTCCATAAAACTGCGGTAGGCAATTAAGTCTTATATATTAAAAATATTCGCAAATGGCGCGCGGTCTATATCGAACAAAAGCAATTTGATCTAAAGCGAAACTACGCGATGATTGATGGGGCAGTTTAGCTCTTTTAGCTGCTGTAATGTATTAACGACGCTTAGCACCTTTGTGAAAAAATAATACTGGCCATTGAAATGCACATATGTACTGTACAACACAATCATGTGTCCATACGATCTTAGGCCGGCAAGTTATATTTTCAAAAAAATTATTGCTGCAGCTGTGTTTCATGTCATATTTTTTTGAATTTTTAGTATTAGCTTTCTGTCCGTACAGTCTCGCTCTTCGTTAATCGCTGCTGGCACTAAGCGGTGGGACCGGGTTCTTTCAAACTATATATATTTACAAGGCCATATTAGTAGTCGTTGATCGCTTAAAGCAAGTTGTATACTAAAGTATATGTAAAACAACATAAAAGACCATTGAATTGCAGTTTTTATTTGATCATTTGCAAATTAGTAATAATATATAAAAATATTGTCATATGAAACTCGTAAAATATGTTCTTTAAATAACGTCATGCGTGCAATGAAGTTGCCCAGCTGACTTCGAATCAAAATTACATTATTCTAACACTCACTTGCTTTTGATTCGGCCGCAATGAGAGATTCATTTGTAGAATATTAATCTTGATTGTACAACAAAACATTCAATAAAACAGTAAAAGTATCTTACCGAGAACAACTGTGTTGGGCAGCGTAGAAATCACTGAATTCAAAAGGCTTGTAAGGATAAATGCCGCTGCGTGTATTGTCTTTCAGTACTGCCTGTAATAATTATATTTTTTGACTACTAAGAAATATAACCACTCATAGCAAACGCATTTGGTTGTACGCAATATAATATATCAGAGATGTGGGTCTGATCCATTCAAATTGTTGGTGTGCCTTTGACGTCTGGTCGGCCGCTTTTGAGAATTCGGCCCAGCGCAGCTTTTTGATAGTCGGGTGTCGGCGCGCACGGATCAGCCCCTCTTCTACGAATAGCTACACGATTGACAATTAATTACGTGACGCTACATCGGTTTCTTGAAATGGGAGCGTTCTCCAAGTTGCCATGAAGCGTCACCAAAATGTTGGTGTTGGTTGAATTTCTCTATAACGGCATGCTTTTAGTGCAAGAGAAACGCTCTCGGGAGCTATCCCTACCAATTTCTTGTCTGTCAATCGGGTAGAATCTGCTTTCAGACGTGACTGTCCTGCATTCTATATATAAGACCCAGCCTACAAAGCCACGTGTTCATGATATGCTTGTTTACTTTCGGTTGTCCCTGCTAATTGATACAAAGCATCGTTTCTGACGTTTTGTTTTAGCTTAGATGCGCCTATAATCTTTATTAAACAGTTCTATTCGAACTATGAAAATGTTCAAGATGGAGCTGAGAATTTCGGCCCCTGGACCGGGCCTGACGTGCTGACGACCGATTGCAAACGGGCCGGCCCGAGTTTAGAAGGAGCCTAAATGTTGCACATGCAGGTCGGGCCGACACCAATTTCTAAGGCCGAAAAATTTCGGCCAAGTCTCACCCCTAGTTCAAAACGTGTATTTAGACGTTAAGGGATTTTCTGCAAAATGTTTTATATCTTATATATACATATATTTACATGTAATTTCTAAATTTATTTTAGTTGCATATGCGTTCCATATAAGGGGACTACACGAGCACAAGCATAAATGTATCTTTGTATTAATATTCATGTAATACAAAAACAACACATTCCATGCGACATTTGGGAAGCGCGACAGCAAAACTCTTCTCCAGCTAACGTCATGTCAACACAAGTTGTCACATAGAACCCAGCACATCTAAACAATATATCTCTTTAATTATTTACAACCACATCACTTTCAATGCTTTCGGTTTGCAAGCAGCAGCTTGCATAAAACAGACGTCACTATCGTCAAAAGGTGTATCTGTCATAGACTCTTCGTTGTCCAACTAAACTGGGCTTAGCGAACTGCTCTGCACATGTTTTTGTAAAAGTAATATGGTTTGAGGAGAAAAATGAAACGGCTTACTGTTAGCAATGGTTCCAATAATGGCAAGTCATGGTACTGCCTAGTTCCCAGGATTGACACTTAGACCCAAAGATATTTTCCACAAGTTCTGGTTTCAATCTGTAGGTTTAAATGTACAACAACTTGGCACAGTAAAAGAATTATTTGCTCGACGAAAAAGATAGAGCTTGGTGTGAATGGCGGCTCGAATGATGGGATGTCATATCATCGCATAGTTACCAAGACTGGCATTTAGAATAATGCTTGACTTTAATACATAAGAAATGGTCCAGTCAACATCTTATTTATACCTCACGTAGTGTCGTTGATATACAAATTATTACGATTTTGGTGGACTAGCCGCAGAACGGAAAAATGACTTTTTGTGTTATTTGTAAAAATATTCAGAATTTTGCCTTTCACAGTATCAAAGCTCTTGGTGAAAATCGACTATGTGGTGAGCTGTATTATGACCCTATGCCACATGGATATACACATAATTTATCATATATGTTCTATATTATTATATGATGTGTATGTGAGTTATATATGATTACAGTACTGAAAAGCCGCGATACTAAACAACCTATTCTAGGGCAAGTCCAAATCGAATTAATTGATATTAAATTTAACCACGCATCTGGGCGATCTTGTAGTGGTTTCTTTACAACATATAGTGTATAATAAGCTGTAAGGTTTATGCACTGTTCAACAGGTTTAACGACAAATTGTGTACAGGGCACTGCTGCATATTATCTTATTTAAATAGCATAAGTGTTATAACCAAATTTTGCAACTGTTGTCTTTTTAATGTTTCCCAACACTCACTTGCTTTAAAGCAGATACGTTCTTAGTTTAAATGGTTGCAATTATTACATCCTGTAATCATTATTACAAATTATTATATCGGGTAAACCCAATGATGATTAGTTATTTTTCACATTTTCTGTCGGATTTGTTGCATGATATTTGTTTAAAACTCCTGCCAAAAACACTACAAAAGGCACAATGATACTTGTTGTCGCCCTTAATGTTTTCTTCATTTTTCTCTACAATATCATGTACAATAATAGGACCCGGTGCCGGTGGTTCGGATCTGTAGTACCTTTATTACTACTATAGTTGTTTACACATTCGCCAAATGTGTTAATACGATTCAACCTACACAGTTAGAGTTTTGATGATGATTCTATTTGTCGCCCTTAATGTTTTCTTCACTTTACGTACAATATTATATGTATAGAATAATCGTACCGGTTATCGGTGTTCAGATACTGTAATAGCATTACTTGCTATCCTTGTTTAGACTGCCGCCAATTGTGTTAATTGGATTCAACCTTCACAGTTAGAGTTTTGTCTGCGCACATAGTGCCGCCACTAAACTTTATGTTATTATAATGTATTGTATAGTACTGTGTATTGATATATGTATTATATATCGTACAGATTATCTTTTTATTGTATATTTTTGTTTGTATATAATAATAGCAGTTGTAGAAGACTGTAAAAGGCACTAGTTATTTCAGTTTGGCGATGCCGTACGTGGTTGCTTAGGAATTTTTTTATATCTTCTGTACTCTTAGTAGATATGAGCCGACAGCTTGTACGGTATGTGTTAACTGCGCGATGGAACACTGTGTTTGGATGGTGTTCACTTTTATACCAAAACATAAAAAATGAAGTCAGACACATTTGACAATAACAATAATTAGTTTTAACTGTATCTCACAGAACAACAAACAGAGTACTGTAGAGATTTCTGATATTGGATTTTTAGTATTCCTGACTACAGCGCCTGTCGTGTACTGAATTCGTGAAAATACTCAATTTTGCTATTTTTGTATTAATCCACAGATTGGTAGGAAATAAGAAACAAGAGTACTATTTTGTAGCAAAGGTATTAGTCTTCTGGTTTTGCTTCTTATTTTGATTGCTACACCAACGGTGCTACTGAATTCCTGATCGTTAATGAAATATATATGGTAGCGGTTATATATTGGCAATTTTATTATATAGCTGGGCATTATGACCTTACATTCTGGTTTTCTTTTTATTTCGCCTTTTGTTCCTTATGGTTTCAAATATCTTAATGTCCAATTTTCATACTCGTAGGAATTTAGTCGATCGGATTGCTTAGGATATAAAACTTTTGAGCCGTTGAGAAACAGTTCAATTATACAGATACTACTGACAATAACGTTTGTCGTCGAAATCCCATATGCAGTGAAAATTAAACTTCAGTAATAGTTATTCTAAAAACCAAAATAGGCAATAACAAACACTGAATACATCCTGATGCCAAGTTATGTGATACCACAATCATATATTAAACTGCCCATATACTATGTATTACCAACACACTGTAAAAATTACAGTAACATCAGTAGAACTATTGTCATCGAAGACACGACGATACCATCGTTCAGTTTCATTTTGCGTTAAAATTGAAGTTCCTAATTTCTCGTACATAATTCGAAACTCCTATCAAAATGAGATTGAAACTTAGTTAGCCCAATGAGGACTTATACCACGCCAAAAATTGAAGAGAAACAAAATTATGCAGTTTCAAACCGAAATAACTTAATTTGACTTTATTTCGACTTGAAATAGCATTTGGACTCCTGTACACCAAATGATTAAGACTTAGTTATGTGCAAATACATATGCGTAAATGCTGGCAAAAAGCATTTATTCATATCTACCAAGGGCTCCGTAGTTATAGAATAGATCGTCGCATAAAATTCTGTGTTCAATACTCACGCATTAATTAATACCTTTGATTCTGATCTACCATGCTCTACAACTGAGGTATAATCCGGAGTACGATTAATGTTGCGGTTAACCATTGTCTGTTTTATAACAATTTTGGTATATGTTTCTGTGCGACTTAGCACTCAAACTTTAAACTTCTTGACAACAAATTTTAAGTATATTACCATTTTAAATACAAATGGAAATGTATGCCTAACTTTGGCAATCCAAAATTTTTATTTAATTACAGTAGGACTCGGCTAGAACTAATACCAGTCGCATACCAGCACTCAAAGGAGACTAATAATAAACTGAATTCCCTGAAATGCATAGTTACTTTTTCAGACGTCATTTAATATATGTTATTAATTTTATAATTTGAGGTCGGCTTAATGAACCTTTATATCTAAACCTTAAAACACCAGAATGAGATTTTCTCGCTAAAATGAAACATAGTAGATTTGGCTAATGTGGCTTGCAGAGGTGGAAGCAAAATGCATGCTACGACGTTGTCGATGAACCTATAAGCGGCTTAACTTTTTCCTTACATCATATATAAATCTTAGACTGAGCTTACATTGAGAAAATTCGGGAGGCGACTGCAATCGGAATTCCCCGCATAAAGTTGTTCTATTTATTAACGATATAACATTCGGCTACTAAATGCGACAATGAGTAAGCTGGGTAGGATACACAGTTTCGTTGCTGATAAATCATCTTATATAATTATGTTCATGGTAAATGTTTGAAATGATGCTTCTGTATTTATCGACTCTAATTCCTGCAGCTACATATACTGTTGAATCCACCATTATTTGCATCACTGACCAGATTTAATTACCGCGCATTTTATACAAATTCCTAATTTTTGGCTTATTTGCAGTATATCATTGGTCACGCACCAAATTCAGATTGAAATAAAATCACTTGCATAATAATATATTATAATTAGTTATATCAGTCTTGCGTTAGAGATTTCGCTTCTTTTTAATTTACAATTAATTAGATTGTGCAATCTACAATGTCTAGGGGTTACATTTTGATTGGGTTAGTTTATTAAAACCTACGTTATTTATTTCAGCGTCCAATTTAATATGGCTTTCATTGCCAAAGAAAACATAAAGTCCTAATAAGCTAAAATATAAAATTTGCCCATATATAAAACTAATATTTGATAGCCCTGGTACGCTATCGAATAACTACTAAAAGTTCTTTTGAGCAAGAAGAACTCCTCTTGACTTACTTGGTTTCTGTGTCAGTAGATAGCGGCTATACTTAGCAATAGCAGTCGAATCAACAATAGCAGTTGTAGTGAGTTCACACTCAACAACATGACATTGCAAATCTAAATCAAATTTGTCGTGCCAACAGCAGAAATTATCCAGATTGAAAACCACAAGATGCGGCGTGCCTTTACGCAGACAGTGATATAAGAGCTCTTTAAATAAGATTCCGTAGTGCAGGGGCGTCGTAAGATCTTTAAAAGTGAAGGGGCCCGCAAAAAGGTGGAAATGCATTTCTTTATAAACCCAGTAGGTATTTTTATCACACTTGTCAGTACAATGTGTGGGCGCCCCGCTCCCTTCTGCTTCCGACCCCTTGCTACGCCCCTCAGCCTCTGGGATTGTTGTGTTGAATGTAGAAAAATGGCTCTTGCGTGGAATATTGTCGTTGTAATTTAGAGCGCAAGACAAGTGGATATTTGTGACACTATTGTACAAAAATCAGGGTTTTGTGACGAGATTGACCCTGACAGTCACTAACTCAGTACAGTAGTCAGTTCATAAGCCCGAAGGCGAATCATTGTCGTGGCAGAATTTATTAGTCTTAATATTTTATATAATATCGACCCAACACACTAGTTTAATTTATCAATATAAACATGCACATATACATATACATATAACACGAATATATAGATCTTATATATATTAAATTATGCATATACGGTATATGTATAAATTATATTTATGTATATGAACCTACATATATATTATATATCAAGGCATCCAACGTCCGTGGCAAGGGCGGTAACCATTAAATTTCTCTATTTTCCAAAACAATATCTCTTAATAATTTTTCAATTTTTGTCATAATTGCTACAATTTTTCGCGCATGTTCGGACAGGGGGCGGTGTGTTGCGGCGTTTAAGAAGAAATCTGGTTTGTTAAGGGACTCTAGCCCTTATGGAGGTAACCCCGAAATGTGGTTTGTTAAGGGACTCTGGCTTTTATGGAGGTAACCCCATATAATCACTTATGGACATGTATAATATACATACGTATATTTATTATACATATCCCTATACCGACGTATGTCATATGCAGGGTGTACTGTAGGCGGCGTCCCAACATTAAAGTGATCCAACGCGCCAAATAATAAACATATCTAAAAGTGTTCCATAGTGTCATGAGAGCAAGCCAATAAACAACAATTATACCTGTTAATGTGGCCATTCTGTTTTAAATTGCTTTCGTCGCACTAAATGATTTTGCCAGCTGAGCCCGGACCATCGACCAGACGTTATAATCGTTTTTCACAAAATTGAACCCTGCGATCATAATCATTTTCATTCGTAGCATGAATTATCGTCGGCCTAAAAATGTTTTAGATCCAGACTTATAACAATTCAGAAAACAGTCTATTTGCTGATATAGGTTTCAACTGCACATCGGCGAATTTACTTTATCGGACTAATGTAAAAATGATAATAAAATTCAGCTATCGCAGCATCACCAGATGCCGCCGGTTCTCTCCCTGTTCGGGGCAAACTAACTATGGAACCTGTTAGATCAAACCTTTTAATAATTGAAGCATCAGTTTTATGATATGGGGGCTGTCTAGACGAACGCCGGTACCGTTGTCGCATAGCTTCACTGAAGTCCAAGTCTTAATACAGTTATTCGATCAGCCAAATAAAGTTAACTATCAGACATTATGTTATACGCAGATATTTACAGTGTATTCGGTTATAATTCCTGAAATTATGAACGTTGTAAGCATATTATATCAGTTTTAGCAACAACTTGAAGTTGGGGCGTTACATGAGGGACCCCATTATGTAACGGATGTGAAGCCTCTTCGCATGAAGCCTCCTGGCGCCGGTTTTTTAAACTCGTGCACGAGACGTAAATTTTAACCTCCAATGTCTGACATCAATGTAGCTGATCGACGAATTACAGTTTTTAAAGGGAAAACACTAATATAGTTTAAAATAGGGTACACTAATAATAATGCGTACAATAAAATGTTTTGTTGGTATAATCAGGAATGAACCATAGAAATTATGGGAGGGTACAACACTAGATAATAATAAAGGGGTTTCCATTATTCGGCGATGTCGTCGTTTTTCAGCTTACCACCAAGGATTACATTGGGTATCCCAGAGATTCCTTGGAGGGTATTTGTTACCCTCTGCACAAGGTTTTTGTGAAGTATGGACTGTAATTACCCAGGCTTTTTAGGGTGTTATAGAGTACCACAAAAAACAAGGGAGTTGCCAATAGTTCATAAGCACCTTGAGCCTACACCGTGCAATCCTTAGGGGTATACGCCTCAAAACGACCACATCATCAGATAATGAGTATGACCAAATGTCATACTCTTTTCCAAAATTTTTAATCGTCTGACGCATGGTATAATCAAAGCTCCATTTCTGATGTCGGTTATTGATGCATAAACAAATTCTCTAAAAAGACAAACTATTCAAAAATTAACAATTGTTAATGCAAGAAGATGACGAATTGTAGATACCTCATACCTCATACCAAAAATTATAGCCAATGTGCATTGTAGCATATACAGCATTTATTTCAAAAATTCCGTTCGTAAACTTTGAAATTCGGATGCATTGTTAGGTTCTGTGCGCAATGTATAATATATACTATATTTAAACAACTGTACTTGTGGTGAAATACCAATACAGCTATAAAACGCCCCCAAATCATGATGTTCGCCTCACGAAAACTTAACTTCAAATTCAGTTTTACTACTTTTACTTCAATTTACTTACTATATATATTTTACAGATTGATTTAGAGCAACTCCGTTGTATGTAGAATAGAATGCACTAATATAAATACAATTGATCGAATTATTCATAAATTTATGTGTTAGTCCGCTTTAGGTGTGTATTCCATGTTTGTTCTTTGGTCCAAATCACGAACTGAATTGTACAATTGTTCGCGGTCAATATATCGGCATACAAAGCTCAACGAACGTAGTAACGTGGTCAGTGATGTAGTAACGCAATGTGCACCACGTTCATTTGTGGAATACGCAAGTTTATTCGCGTCCACCAAATGACATGCAGAATCGCATAGCTATGTTCGCAGTAATTGAACTATATATACTAACTAGAACATAAAAACGCGAGTGGAATGGTATTTGTATGTTTTTGCAAGTAACTTAATCACGATGCTAAATTGTGAAATAGTGACGGCGAGCAGCGGCTACGTGTTGCTGCATCGCAAATCGTATCCGCATGTACTAGGCAAAATTGCTATTTGTTTTTGCCATTTTACCAGGGTCGGAGCTGTTCGCTTTCAACTAAAGGGCACATCCTCATCGCTTTTGCAATCGAATAAAAAATTATCAAAATTCATCCACCCGAAGATGCGTTATACGTGAGAGAAGCAAATAAGAACACTTTTTCACGATCTCTTCCCCTAGCGCCTTCAGTGGAAACTATGCTCGCTCCGTTTCAATAACGTATATTTATATATCACACACCAAAATTAAATTGTACACATGTAAGAGTCAAAGCACATGACGTACTATTCAGAATACCGTTCCGCAGACTGCGGAAAGCTAGCAACCGTTATAGAACTAGGTCGGCAGAGCGCTGGCTTTTCCACCCGGTGCCCAACGCTACTACCAGGTGCTTCAGCCCATCACAAACTGTATTTCTTGCTTGTGCACAATTATTGTTCGCTTTGGCATGTGTAGAGAAGGAACATAGTAACGACAGTGTGCTGACGTTTAGGCTACACTAAGGTCGCTTATTTTATGAGGCTTATGGTGCCCGGTACAATTGGAGCCAAAGACGGTTCAAAAATAAGCCAGATTATTGGCCCAAAATTATGGCTGGTGATTTGCTTAAACTGTATGTACATGTGAGACATATATTTTTGTTTTGTTGTGTTTTAGCCATTTTACAGCAACCTTTCTGATCCTATACAAATTTCGAATGTTCTGAAGATGGGACATAAGAAAATTTTTTTTCAATAAATAGGGTTTTATTAAAAAAGCAAAATTGTAGACACATATTAACTATTAAACTATGTCCTACCAGAACGCGTAAAATACTTGTCAACCGACGCCAGCTATATATACAATTCAAACTGAAAAATTAAGGAGGAAATATGTCGCTACTTTTAGGCTTAATAAACTCAATTAATAAATATATAAATAACTAAATATATATAAATAAATAGATAAATCAATAAATAAATAAATAAATAAATAAATAATAAACAAATGAATAAATAAATATATAAATACAATAAATAAATAAATAAATAAATAAATAAATAAATAAATAAATAAATAAATAAATAAATAAATAAATAAATAAATAAATAAATAAATACATAAATAAATCAATAAATAAATAAATAAATAAATAAATAAATAAATAAATAAATAAATAAATAAATAAATAAATAAATAAATAAATAAATAAATAAATAAGTTTTACGTAAGAAAAATTGGCGATAAAGGCAAAAACATATTACCTACCAGACCTGCGTACTAAAATAGAATGTATGAACCAGATTTCATCTCGCGCAGTTATATATAAGCAAAGAGCAAGAAATTTAGTACCAAAGTTGCCTCAACATTTTGCCTTAAATCGAGCCAAAAATAGTCATACATTGCCATATGCTTCAATAATTAACCAAATGTTGCCGCACGGTTTTCTCTGTGTTTGAGCTGTATAAAGATAGATTACTAAACAGTTGAAGTTTCAAATTTGAGCGTCGAACAATGCAGTAATTAAAGATTTTTTAAAAGGTTAACACAAGCTAATGATACGTAGACAATGATTAGCCTTTATGCGTTGTATATTTTTCAATTTAGTTGTATGATTCTTTTATTAGAGTTACTATCCTCGACAATTCCGCAAGGCTTGGGCATTTTGTGGGAAATAGACAGCTGCTGTTGACAGAGATTGCTAGTAAACACTGAAAAAAATATCAGTTCGGTTAGTTTTAACACTTCTTTTATCGCGGAAGCAATGTGTCTGTTTATCAAATGCTTCGTTCTTCGGTAGATTTCAATCTCATTCATTTAGGGCCCAAATTTTAAGACTTAAGACTAGCAGAGCTCATATGGCCTGTACCGTATAATTGTCTTGCACCATTTGCAGGGTAGGTCAGCTGTTACGAATGAAACAATGGCCATATAAATATATCATTTTATCTATATAAACATTTAAAGATCATGACCGATAAAAATATATAAATTTAGATATAATGTCACTATGTAAATTGTAAAAATTCACCAAAAATCAGACCATCCGACTGATATCGACTGTTTTTCTATTCTTCCGGCACTTGAATCAACTTGAAAGATGTAATGACCAAAATTTTTAGCAGTTGAGAAACGTCTTCCACTTACATCTCGTGACCGTACACTGACTGCACGGCTAGCCCAAAGGCAGGCTCATGGCTTTACACCATCCGACATTACACCATCGATTCAAGCCCAATGCACCTGCACTGTCTCAACACTCGAAAACAAATCCAGCAGCTACAATGATACACAATACATAGGCAAAAGCAACAGGATGGGCGTGAAATAAAAACTTGCACATCATTTGCTAAGGCCAAGTATTTGCTTCAGCGCCTGCCCTGTTAAAAATTAACCTTTTACTAAACTTAAGTCAACCGAGATTACCACCAGCCGAGACTGAAACTTTGAAAGATGTTTTTTCTTCAACGATGTAATGAAGTGACACTTCAGATTTATTTGTTTCGTAGGATTCAATCACTTTTGATCCAGCCTTTCATCGTGAACCACTAAATATATTTTACAAATAACGTTTTCGGAAAATACATATACACAAAATGTGTAGTCTGGAACGCTAACAGTAGCGAATTTATCGCAATTACCAGTAAATACATTAATATAAGTGGTAAATACATTCACATTGGCAAATTTTCAAATTTGGATTGAAGACAATAAGTCGTTCCAGTCTGCGATCCCAGTGGTAGAGAATTTATTGCTATTAACACTAAATACATTAGCAGGCAAGCTTACATTAGCAGGTAAGCCTAAATTAGGCTTGAAAACAATAAGTTATTTTTATGTATTGACAAGGTGACTGAATTGTTGCGAGCTAACCACTGAAGTATTAATAGTAATTTGAATATGTAAATATTGTGCAAATTTTCTGAATATAAGAATGTTGTTTGCTGGGCATGGATCAGTGTTCGTTTGGTTGCATTAGTAAACTGTCTGTTATTCCTAATTGTTCTGCTAACTTGCGCCGACACAACACATTTCAGTCTGGGATTGCCAATGATAGACAATTGATTCCCATTGATACTAAATATATACTTTAGCAGGCAATTTTAAATTAAGCTTGAAAACAATAAATCATTTCAGTCTGGGACCGGCAATGGTGGAAAAATTTTTCCCATTGGCCCTTAATACATTATTAAACAATCTTAAATTAGGCTTGAAAACAATAAGTCATTTCAGTGTGCAATTGCATATAGTAAAGAATTTATTACCAGTAATACTAAATACGTTGGCAGGCAATCTAAATTATCCTTGAAAACAATAAGTCAATTCAGTCTGGGATCGCATATGATAAAGATTTTATTCCCATGACACTAAAATGATTAGCAGACAATCTTAAATTAGGCTTGACAACAATGAACAATTTCAGTCTAGACAAACATTGATGCCGAAATACATTATCAAGCAACCGTAAATTAATTTTGAAAATGTTTCAGCCTGCAACCACCTCTGCGTTATCAATTTATGATCAACCCAACTTTGCTGATATCATACTTTTATCTTATTTTAATACAGCTAAGCAAGAACAAACAACCACCCATTGGATATTATAAATAATTTTCCCATGAAATTCCTAAACTTTTCTGGAGTTTATGCAATGTATGATTCAGGCAACGTTCTGTGAAAAAATCTTATAATAAAAAAGCTAAATAAATCATTTCTTTTTTATGTAAATCAACTGTATATCATTTCTAATCTTTAAATATGCATACTTAGTGCAAGGCCTAATATAGTGTGCCATGTATACAATTATGTCCGTGATGTGATGGGATATCGCGCGACTGTTTTTTACGGTTTTTTGTGTCAGACGCAATCAAAATGGCACGGCAAATTTGTTCAGTCGTTTTCAAGTTGTTATTTTTTAGTGATGGAAGCCGCGTGTGAGATTCTACTAACGAGCTTTGAGTACGAATATGGCTTATTTTTCGTCTGCACCAATGCGAATATATATTTCGATTTACATCAAATTTATGATTTAGATCATTAGGTATTGATTGAATCATGGGCATGCATGTCGTTGCCTGTTATTGTTTTAGGTTTATTTCACACTGCGCGCGTAAATATTTAAAATTGATTATAGGGTACCACTGTGTTTCAAGCATTAGGGAAGAGTATGGCACTTCCCTGCACTCGCATGTTAGCCCGTGTTTGATGATACGAGCGTTTTCGGCCTCACCCCCAGTTTCTGGGGGGGCAGCTCGGACCCGCCAATTTTTTGGGGAGTAGGTCGGACCCCCCCATTTTCTGGGGTTGGTCGTGTTATAAGCAGCTGCTGATAAACCGACCCCTCAGAAATTGGGGGTCCGACCTACCCACCCCCCAAAAAAACTGGGGGCAGGCCGAAAACGCCCATATCATCAAACACGAGCTAATATGTGAGTGCAGAAAAGTGTCATACTCTTCCCTAATGCACTGTTGGTCTGACTAATTTTTTGGTTAAACGTTAATTTTTTGAGTAGGGCCCCGCCACTTGTAGCAACAAAAGTCGCTATATGACAATGAATCCGGAATAAACACAATAAACAAATTATTGTGGAATAAAATTTCCTCGCAATAGACTAAGTTCCAAATTTGCTTTCAACTGCAGTGTCTGATTGGATATTTGTAGTATAGTCCGACAAATCTTCGGGTAAACGGATTACCAAAACTTCAACATTAAAATTAGCTTCTTATAAATGGTATTTTATCAACAAAATATGTAGCATTTTGTAAAACATGCCAGTTATTGAGGCTCAATCCGCAAATTTTAGTATAATTCATGGAACTAAATTTCAAACCAAATTGAGCTATTTAATCATAGTTATTTTCTACACAGTGATTTCGAATTGTTATGCAACTTCCATGAAAAAATTGCAAGCTCGCGCTCACTAATAAGCTCGCGCTTTCCGGACAGCTAAAACAAAAGTATTTATAGTTTAAGAATGTTCGTGCCTCTTTTTCAAAATGAATAAAAAACAATGACAAAACTGTTAAAAGGCATTCCCTTGTGGAACGTTTTTGAAACTTTGTGTAAACGGTCCACAATTTCAGTGTTTCAATGACTAAATATTGTTGAAACATAAACAGCTTAACAGTGGCATTCCCTTGTGGAATGTGTTCGAAACTTTGTGTAAACGTTCAACAATTTCAGTGTTTCAGTGACTAAAAATTGTTGAAACATAAACAGGCGTAACAGTGGAGTTTCGTAAGATAGCGTTCATATAATTTACTGATGACTTTTAAAGATAACTTATTACTAGAGTTTCCGATGGATTTTATAATGTCGTGCAGTAGAAGTGTCTTATGAGCATCTAGCTTCGTATTTTTACGTTTAGTGAATTCTTGCCCTAATTCTCTTAAAACCGGCACTAATTAGAAATTATGATTTTATCCTTATGGGGTCTCCAACGCTTTATATTGATACCTGTTATTAATGGCAGAACATTAAAAATCGCTTGTTGAGAAAAACAGCTTTACTTTTGCACAATTTTTGTCACAGTGGTTGCTACCAAGCCATGAATCAAAGTTTAAAAACACGACGATAAATCGAAACTGTACACTATTGAGTCCTGCTCTCCTTATTATTACTGGCACTTTCTAAATATATATTTCATAGTTTCAAAATCTGTTCATCATGACCATTGTGTTTACCAAATTTGTAATTCCACACGTTAGCTATCTGCGTCTCTTACAAAATTTAGTTAATTCATCTAACAAATACATCTGGAGATTTCGCATTTGATAAGCACCAAATGTTCACGCTATAAGATGTATTATTTAGTTGCAAATATTTCATCGTACGGATGGCATCACGTTCGTAACACATATGGCCGTGATCAAATATAGTAATGCAGGGACATTACGTACTATAATTTTATTACAACATCTATAACTCCAGAACGAACTGGTCGATGTGGCTAAATCTTCAGTGTGACGCTAGCAAGCATCTGCTAATATGTGCACCAGTTGGCGAATACGAGTTGAACAATTCTATTTATTACCAAAACAAACTCAATCTTCGTTCTTCTTGTTAAAATTTTATAACCGATGAGCCAATTTGACTACTGGTTCTGTGAATATAACACCTCACTTTAAATAACTATATACTGTTAATGTCTCTTCAATGGCGCCTTAAAATTGTACGCAAGAACACAAACATGGTACCCCGAAACGAAACCAATTCACATATACTTCGACATTTGTTCTAGCGATGTTGCTAAAATTTTCAAAGCGCATATGGTAGGACTCCTCAAAAGAAGTATTTCATTGGTACAATAACGTCTAAAACTCACTATTTCAGAACCTAAATTTTGTGCAACTTTGTGCGTTTTTGATAGTAAAGTTAACTGTGAATTTTTAATGGCTTGAAAATTTTGGAAAAAAATCTTTTTATAATCTTGACATCTATCGCACAGGTTTATAATTGTATCAGAGAAAAAAATTTTAAATCAATATTTCAATTTTGAGTACTTGGAATTCTGAAAAATTTTCAAATCCCGTGCGTCCGAGGCTGACCAGTCCGGGATAATAATTTATCCGCCCTGTAATGCAAGAGTAAACTTAAGATGTGCCCCCAATAGTCCGCTTTTGACACCACGTACAAAATGTTGCTAGAGAACAAAACTCGGATTTCTATAGCCGTATCCGATTTCGACATTTTTCTGTTCCATAACGCCATTAGCGAATGCAATTCGGCACCTGTACTTTAACACCAATGTGTCCGCGAACATTTTCAAATTGTAATGTATGAAATATGAAATGGACTAATTTCTGTTTTTTAATGCAAAAATGAAATTTCTGATTAGTTAACAACTGAATGGCAATTGCTTCGGACAAAAGAGGGTGGTAAGGGGCGCAGCTTATGTTTACTCATGCATAAACATGACCTCGCAGACAGAGCAGTTTTCCTACATGCTGGACCCATCACGTGTTACCGTTTCATATGGCGTTGGTGAAAGACATCGCGCCTGTCACAAAAAGCTACAGTGAACATTAGGTTTACCTGTTACTTTATTATATTATTCTTTTATATAAGAAGATATAATTTGAAATATGTTGTCAGCTAGCCGTTGAACTATTGGCTGCTACCAAAAAACAGGAATTTATCGATTTTGTCATGTATATTATTAGCTGATAATAAATTTAGATAATAAATTCAGTCAGCTTTTGCGCATATTTCGGTATCCACACGATATAAACTTTTTTGACACAAATATCCCTAGTTAATATCGTTGATTGAATTTTAATGTGGGTTATATATGTCACTGCAAGTTTTAGGTTTAGGATCAAGTTTTTTGTCATTCTTTTGCCGAAGTAATAATTTTCCTGCCGAACAAACCGCCACACGATAGATATATCATTACGCATCTTTCGGCGGTAACTGTAAAAAGCAACCAACTTGCTATTTGACTCGGGTTTAGCTTTCCTAAAGCTTTTAGCGAAATTAAAATATTACTTTTACCAATTTTATTGTTACTGTAGTTTTGTTAACTAATTTTGGTTAATGCAACTTACAGTTTAATCCGAATATTAAAATAATAACAATAACTGTAAACTAATATTAATTTACATTAAAAGACTATAATCTCTTATTTATACCAAAATTTGTTACAAAAAATGTGCTCTCAATTTCAATAGTTGTTTCTGTCACAGTCGTCAGGCTGCGATATTATTTCACGTTTTGCTAGAGTATAGATTATAAATTTAATGACGTTGGACAGATCAGTGCAGATATTGGACGGGTCATGATAGTGTTCTATAAATCAAACCCTGAAATATTCAACAGAGTGGTGTGCTGCAAATGTCTCGGATTTGCTGGATCTTAGCTAAGATGGAACTTTCATAAATTAATGATATAGAAAATTATATTATCAACCTTACAAAGTATAAATCAGGGTTATATTGACATTTTATATTAGTGTTAAGAAAACGCTCTTTCGCATATAGAGATAAGCATGTAGCCTGCCATTTTCTTCAAAACAGACGAACGTAGTAATTTTGAAATCAATAGGACTCATTTCTTACATATACAAATCTCCCAATTTGAGGAACAAGGTGCAAATAATTTTATATACATAAAAACGTACATTCTCGGCAATTCAGGTACATAAGATAATCGTTAGCACGCCAACGTGCTCGTACTGTAATGCATATATCTCTGCCATGATAAATACCTGATCAAATGATTATTGAGACTACAGCGTCGCAACAAACGCGGTAATGCTTCAGTAATATAACCAATAATCGTAATAAATAATAGTCTCTGCACGTCCACATCATCAAAATCAACCAATTACAAAGAAGCACATTCGTACCTATTACTACTGTGACATTCTTGCCTTAAGATGGACATCGTTTCGGGTTATAAAACAACCAGTTCGAATGTGCTCTAAAGCAGGACAGCTTATAAGTTTAATATTTGTATAAAAACTGCTAATGCAGCATATGTATAGCGCTTATATATGATTACTCCAGAAACAATTCTGACGGGCTTAGCGAAAACCTATCCGTTAATAAAGTTTGAATGTTGGTTATATGTGATATTTAAAATTTTTAGAATCCAACAACGCAATTCGAAAACAATATTTAGTTGTTAATCCAAACAACAGTGATAAGCTTTCACTGTCAAATTTGGTATTACGTTACTGAATGTGCTGAAAACTGAACAATTTCTGACTTGTTAGTTTATTGCCTGTTCTAGACAAAATTCCTATGTTCGGAGACTCCTGTTGCGTAGAGTTAGCGTGCACTACCGATTCCAGTGGCATCATAACATAAAAGTATTTACCTACAGCGTAGTACTGGTCAAATTCAAGCATACCGCTTGTAACTCCCGTCAGCAGCAAATGCCGGTGTCACATAACAAAGAAGACCTTTGAGTTTTTAGGAATTTTATATAGAACTGGCAATAAACGTAATAACCGACAACTCGCAAATTTTGCAGTTTTAAGCACAATATTAGCGGTGTTACACCAATTCCAACAGTAAAATGTACCTCAATGTGCGAATTGCCAAGCCAAAACTCAGCTTCGTTTATATTCTACGGGTCCTACAAAACTTTACAATGAGACAAGCGGCGTGCATAAAACGGCAAAAACTGGCTATCCAGAGTAATTATGCTTTACTTTGCATAATTATACAAATTTATGCTCTGTTGTAGATATTGAAATTTTTGCATACATATATAACTATTTCAATTTGTGCATTATAACGAAATAACTCATTCCACTCGCTCGCTTCGCTCGCGGGTGGAACGAGAATTTTCAATTTTGGCTCTGGAGGGGGGGTTGAGGAGGTCCTGTCTGTGTGTGTCTATGTGTCGCACCTGGATCTCGATAACGGTTGGGCGGATTTTGATGGTTCGTTCGAACCGCAATGGTCGAGTTAGTGTTGTGACGGAGCCCGATTTTTAAATTTTTTGCCGTGAGAAAAGTTATGAGGCAAAATGACGTCATTTTGGCCCATTTTTCGGGCGCTTCCTCCAGTATTTGCGTCATTTCTCAATAAATACACGAGGTATCCGCAAACTAATAGTCCTATTCCATTTAGCTTTAACAGGGCTTTCCAATGATATATTACAAGTTTTTTTAAACTACTTCCCAATCTGAAGTCTATAAGCTTATAGTTGGCGCCAAATTTTATATTTGATGAAAAGCGTGGGAAATGCACATAAATGTTTGTTTTCTGTTGCTTTTAGTGTCTCATATCGGGTTCCTGGGCAGATAAACTCATTGCAAGTGTTAAATATATTGTTGGGCAAATATTTTTTATACTTCTGGTTCATACTTGGCATAAAAAATGACGTTTTCGAAATTTTTGGTGACAAGTCGTGGGAAAAGCACCGGACTGTGTGTTTATTGTTGGTTTTAGTGTCGGATATGGGGTTTTCTGGGCCAACAAGCTCATTGCGAGTGTCAAGAATATTGTGTCTTATTTCAAATATTTCTCACACTTCTGCTTCGGGGGATTATTCTCACCACTCGATTTCTGGCTCGCAAGCGAGCTTCGCTAGTTTTATTCTGTTTTTATAATTATTCACTATCATCGCACTGGATGGTGGTCTGTAAGATATTTATTTGATGAGCGTGTTATATATTTATATAAACCACAAAACAACCCCCCCCCCCCCACACAAAACCCAAACCCATACAATCACAAAAAACAAAACCACCCAAAAAAAACCAAAACAACAACAAAACACCCACCACAAACCACAACCACACAAAAACACAAAACCAAACCCCAACCAAACAAAACAAAACACAAAAACCAAAACACCAACCACACCCCCCCCCCCCTACATAGTGTATTTATATATTCATATTGTGCATTGTAATTCTACTGTAATGTAAACGCATTTTAGCACCGTTACAGTGAGTGATGCTGTCTGCTCAATAGTTGTTTATTGGCTTTGTTTTCGCCTTTTGTCAGAAACGCAATTGTCTGTTTATTTGGTTAGTATAGTTCATGTTCAGTTGATGTAACGACCGACCCGGTTACTGGAACCCTTTTCAAGACACACTAGCAGATACAGAAGGGACGTGGGGGTTACACAGCGCCCCCTCCCAGTCGAAGCTTAATTAAGCCATTGAAACTTTAAAAAATGAAAAATTCATTAGAACGACTTGTTGACCAAGTATAGATAGGCACACTGCAAACGTTTCGGACAGCATTTTAATAAAAACTGTATATCTTACAATAATCTATCTCGCTAATACAATATAACCAAGTCCACATGTAATCAACATTACAAATGTCTTAAATGGAATATTAGGCAGCACGGATTTGTGCATTATACTGGTAAGGCTGGAAAAGAATTAGCGATGCCTTCAAATATGCTACTCTGTAATCGAAGTTTACTCAAAAACCTGTTGTAGATCCCTGTCGAGATACCTTTCTAGTATCCAATCCACATCAGAACTGTGCCTTGTAGCTAAATCTTGTCCAATTATTATATTTGTTTTAACAGTTAAACGTTTCGGGTTAAGCATAGTTCGATGCTGCTTTATTTTGAAACAGTACAACCCGTTAAATCGTTGGACAGCTGTAACCATAGGTGCTTAGGGTGGACAGTTCCTGTTAAAACATCTTATGTCCTGAAGGTTTAGGTAGGTGCTGTCCATCCATAACAGTTGGGTTCTGTATGGTAGTGATTTTTATTAATTGTTTCTTGTCCAAAATGGGACTTAAATCTTTAGTTGTTTCGCAGGAGCTGTTACTTGCGTACATCATTGTTAGTAGTAGATACCATAAATTTAGATTCCACTGCGAAAATTTTAGTCATATAGCTACAACTTATGCGTTGATGGGATTAAATAGAAGTTTTGTCAAGTTACACATATTCTAAAAAAATTTGAGCCAAGTCAATTCGGTACAGCCATTCTAGGATCATATGCGGAGTCTTAAATTACTTTTGGCTAAAACTTTGCATTGTTGAAACTGTGTCTTCGCGTGTCAGCGGCTTGTGATGTTTGTTAAAATTAATTAGCACTAGTGTGTATTTATAAAAATAAGTATATATGTATATTCTTCTATCGGAACGGGGTAAATGTGCTGGTGGTATCAGTGCATATAATGCTAAATACTATGTGTCGCTGTATCGCTATGAGTTTGCACGATATTTACGCTTGTTGCTGTATTATGTTGTTTGCGAAATCCATATTTACAAAAATATCAGAACAAAGACAGAATCATATCTGTACATTTTTTCTGCATTGTATTTCTCAGTTTAATTATATTTAGAGCTAATGGAATAGTAATATTATAATCGCATTTCGTGTGTCAAGTGTCACTTGCAGCACCGTTCGCTTAACTTTTAGCAGTGCTTTGCGAAAAACTGTAAAAGTTCATTGAATAGAACATATTATTTGACGTTCAGGTTTGACATTTAAAATTTTATTATAAATATTTGGCATTAACAAGTACACGATGCATTAAACATACAAAATCCGTGTTTTATTTCCAGTTTTTACGTGCAAAATTAACAATAGCGATGAAGTTTATTACGCCTAGTAAAACTCATCAACCGAACACAGCATTTAGATAAATTGTTTTAAAAATTTACGAATTCTTGCAAAAAGTCCTGAGTCTTCGAAAACAAAACTTGATTATGACTGTGTAAAGAGTTTCAACCACTGAGCTACTTATATACCCTAACGCAAAAACTTTGATTTGCTAGGTTTAGCTTCATCAAAAAACCTTTAAAAGCTAGTTTTTCATCTTTTCCATGGGGTCGTGGCTGTTCAACAAAAGGGCACATGTCATCATTTTTGCTATCGAAAAAAATTCATCCACATTAACATAAGTTATAGGTTACACCGACAGACAAAAATATTCTATGGATTTTCTCATTACAACGTCACTGGAAGCTCAGCTCGCTTTACTCACTCCGTTTCGAATAACTTCAAGTAGACGGTTCGGTATAATTTGTATAATCCTGCAATATCCACGGTCCAACTGACCATTGACATTATATAATCGGATGTACAAACGCAGATAGCATCTTGGAAGCGTACAATCTAAGCTCTAACGGACGGTGATAGACTACGTGAACAACATAGAACGACGAACATCACGTGTTCTGTATCTGTGATAAACAATCATTGGCAAAGTCCCTTTAAGTAACGAACCGGATAATATGTACTTCTATAATCGTATGAAGGTGTTGATCAAGGTACCAAATCCAATTACTCATCTTAGTTTGAACCAAAGGCGGTAATTTTCGCGCTGTACAAAGTGAAAATTTGTCTCATTATCAAATTCAATTACATTCGCACCTATCTTAATCAGAATCGAAGACTATACTTTAGGTTAATAATAGTGTTGTAATATGTGACGTATATATGATGTATATATGGGAATACGAATAAACTGTTCTTTCGTTGGATGAGGTCCTAGATAATAATTGCAGACATTAATTGATCAAAAATGTAGGTTTCAGCCCTGTTCGTGAACTCAATAATGAATGTATTAGCATATAACGTTATGCTTTAGGCAAGAGAAAGCGTCACGTAAGAATGACACATAGAGTATGATAATTTCAATATTTAATAATATACACAATCAAATATACAATAGCTTAAATCAAAGTTTCGTGTTTTAATAAAGATTATATAAACAGATCACATAGCTAGTGTTTACAATATTTACATACTGTAATTCGTGAAATTTAGCGCTACTCTACTAGTTCGGTAAACAATTGAGCTAACTGGTTGAATTTTTTCTATAGGTTGTTTTCAAGCAGCGTGTCTTAAACTACAATGTATATAAAAATAATGTATTTCGTGAGATTTTAGCGTAATTCTACTAATTCTGTAACCGATTGGGCTGAAATTATTTATCAGTTGTTTTTAAAGCTACGCGATATAAACTGCAATATATATCAGGTACATTTAAATTTGTGTACCAAATCTAAAACGATTTGTTTAGTCTTTTCGGTTATAGTTACACAGCCCGATGTACTATGTGTTTATCTACTATTCAAACCGCATTAAAGAGCTAAGTGGAATGAATGCAAAATTACTAAATATGTTCATGGATCAAGAAGCTATGACCACATAATTGAAAGCCTAACCCTTTGCCTAAAGCCATAAACCTTGAAGTCAGCAATTCACAATGGTTAATCAAAAGTGACATGATCACCATGATGCAGTGTGACATCATCAATGCTCCATGCAGTTTCATTAAAATTAGTGTAAAAGTGTTAAAATAATTTATCCAAGTAAAACAAAAATAGTGCTACCTAGGTAAGTGCCTTTATATAGATCTTCACTAGATTGATTGGTGCCTCTTGACTTGTCTGATTGTTTTTATGACTAAGCAGTTTGAGTATAGTTCTATTGCAGGCTCATATACTTGTTGCTTTTTTCTCAATGTGCTCGCAACGTCAGTTATAACATTTACGGATTGCATTACATTTACTACATTTATCGGCTCATTTTTGAAGATTTGTTCTGTATTTTTGTCTTGAACAGTTCTCACCAAGTAACACAATCTACCAACGCCATAAAACAAAGAGATAAAAACAATAGTTACACTAAATACTGTATTGCGATCATTGGGTTGAAAGGCTCGAAATTGTTGAAAAAATAGGTCACTGATGAATAAAAAATTTGGATGCTTTAAATATTAGGAAAAAAATATTTTCTATAAATAAATTAGCGATTGTGAAAGCTTAATTTAGAAGATGTATTTGCAATACGATAAAAAATTATCGTGGGCTTCCAGCCACGCCACTGAAATTTCACTTGGGGCAATTTTCATACGAAATTTATTACAATTTAATCAAGAACTTAAAACCAAAGCAGTAGGGATGTGCGATTTAATGCTTGATGTGACCTAGGATTTTCAGTTCAACTCTTGTAAAGTATACGTAAAATTAAATAGATATAACGTTAATCACGTTTGTATGGCAAAAACGGAAACATATTACCATATATATTTTTGGATAAATGGTATTTTTATACACACGTGGGGTCGTTATGTTAAAGCCAAAATTTCCAATACTAGTGCATTAATCTCAGCAGCGCATTTCAGCCAAGTAGCATGTGTAAATGCTTACAGGGAAATAGGCTATTCAAACGCGGACCAGTTTGTATCTATACATAGCTTTACAAGAGATTGACTACTATCATCGTTTGCAATAGCAAAAATGTCGATCGAATAGGAGTAGCGTTGTACCAAAATAAACTTTCAGCTTGACTCAATTTCCTGCACTGAATCGTGCTGTTTGTATCATCCATTATTTGCTATTGAAAACATGTCCACCGCCTTTCTTTAGCGTAACAATTTGTCAGACTCTTTAAATGCGTCTAAAATATGCAGTAGATAATACTCACTGTTTCGGTTAGCCTACTATGGGATTATAAGAATTAATTACTGCGGACGATATACTAATATTTTGTATGTTACAGCTGATGTGCCCTGTTGGCGCAAGCCCGAACCTATGTAACCTACCGCCTTGCCGTTTGTTGCATGAGTTTATTCGTGTTTTCAAAAAAAAGTTAAGATTCTGATAAAATATGTTTTTCAACGATACGACCAAGCAAAATTACTCAGGATATCGATATATTACCCTGTTAGTTAGTTACGACACCAATATGACGTTCTATTACAACGCCTATAACTCAGGAAAGGACAGTCTGAGCTCGCCAATTTTGGCGTTGGATGCTTTTAACGGTTTGCACATACCATTAAATAAATTTGCCCCCGACGAATCAGCTGACCGAGCTGCGATTAAACAATGCCGATTTTAACGCCAAAATTCGTAGAAATCTCAGCGTTATGGTCCTTGACATGGTTTAAAGAAAAGTTATTCGTTGCAAATTTTGCAGTGTAGGTTAACGCATACAGCACATCCGAATAAGCCAAATACATAGATAATAAATCATACATAAATACATATATCACGATAATGACCGAAATCACTAGATATATAATAAACGAGCAGACACTAGTAATTTGCTGGTAAAACGCTGCGGCCATTGCTGGTACCTTCTACAACTCGTGAGCGTTTGGCGATCATATCGTTTTATCCTAATGAAATCTAAGACTTAGAATCCAAAATTCGTACTTTAGCCAAAATTTATAATTTAAGATTTCATAACTTGTTTCGTGGCATCTAGCTTATGCATTCACAGTGCACGTATATCTAACTATTACATAAGTATATGATTGACTACATAAATTGCCAGAATTTTGTTTCAAATGGGGCGAAATTTACAAACTCAGACTAAATGCTGCTGCTATCAGCTGCTCTTCGAAATAAACAAACTCTTCGGAATAAACAAACCGAGGACGTTTAAGGTTCAACAATGAAAACTTCACATATATGGAAAGTTTACTTATATCTCGTTGCTCTTGAGCTAAGTATTGCAGGTGATTTAATCACGTTAGCCTATAAAAGCGATGTTCCTAAATCTAAAGGCACCAGCAGAACATTTTGTTATAAATATGCACTATTGAAACAGAAACAAACTGGTGAACGCTTTCAGATATTACAATGAACCATAGCTTGGATCAATTAGACAAATCAAAATGCTATATTAACACTTGCTAAATTACAAACATTTTCTGTTTTATTGCAGAAGCGTATTATGTTTGATGCAATTTATTACTGTTTTACTATTTGCATGTCAAGAATATAAGATGTTGAAAATTAAAATTATGAAACGATGTATAACAAATTTTAAGCTTCTCATTTGGATAACTACATACACAACTATCCGCAGCTGACCATTTGGATATGAATCTCCCGCATTTACATGAATAACTTCAGGCCATTATTATACCATATAATAATGCCAAAAATTAAAGTAGAAACACTACCTCAGTATTGAAGGTTACGGTTTAGGCTGGTGAGATAGATTTGAAATCAATTTTATTCCGGAAAATTTGTGTAGCATTGTCATAAATGTGACATATGTAACGTAGAAATTTTAAGAATAAAAAACTCGACACTTCCTGTTTACTATAAAGAAAAAAGTTTCCACATTGAAGTAGTTCCGTTGTAGTTGAATTTGAAGTGAATGCACACATTTTTCTTTAAATGCCGAATTATATCCGCTAACGTGTAATGACCATTCCTGACCTATCCGGCACGGCACATATCATATATGTGCATTCAGTTAATACGGTTATGAACTAACCCTCAACTCTATGTCAATCTAACAACCACCATTAACAAATGTCAAGCTAAGCATCTGGATATAAAATTACTGTATTTCTTCACCGACAAATTGAGTCTCTTGCGTTCACTATCTATATACTTCGTCGTTTCACTTAAAATACGGCCTTATTGACTATATTAAAGGCTTTAAAAATGTTGAAGTTATGCACGAGTCTGTTTGTCGTTATTTTTCGTTCGGAAAGGTCAACGCTGTTGATGCTTAGATATCGTCTATATTATAGTTCAAAAAATGCACTTGCTTGTTCATCCAAGATCAGCACTAAAATGTCTCTGTTGTTTTAAAGCAAGCAACGCGTTCAACAGACAAACGCCATCTTTTTTATTGCGTTAAACAGGCAGATGCATTTCATTTTCTGCTTTTGCCACACGACGACTATTTAATAATATCCGGCTTTCGGTCAGGACATTGACACTCTATTAGAGAACGGGGAATTAAGCAACGGCTTGAACAATGAGATTATATTATACAGAAACCAGCGGTTAGGTTTTCACCGCATCGTCGTTGTAATATTTTTTGTTTCATTTCGATGCCAAATATAAAACCTGTATTCTAATGAAGCGTTCGGAGGCTTACCTAATCTATATTATTTATATAATCATGAGATCAGTGCTTCCGATTGGAGATCTCAACAGTAGGCTTACAGCATACTTAAAAGCCACAGAAGCAGTGAACGTCGCTGTGAAGCGAGGTGAAACACTATGCATGCTAATAAATTCACGGGTCCGTGTTTGTTGACTTGGATTAACCGTTTCTACTGGTATTCAGTTTTTTGGCTATCACTTTTGGCAACCATTCTTTAGAAGTTTTACTCGGGAACATGATGTATTATTTCCAATTGTTTTACGTTTTCAAAATTTTAATTGACAAAGTATTATGCTAATTTAAAATAATATTTCTATTTTATCCACGCACCCGTTTGCGTATTTACGGTTGCCATTTTACGGTCTCAAGCAGTGTAACATGGCACATTTGGGAACATGGTCCTAAATAGTTACAACACTAAAAGGTTAACATAAAAAGGTTAATAAAATTCAGGATATCTTCATAGACGTCAAAAATATACAATTATGGATTCCTTGGTTTAGAAATTTAATTTTAAAGAAGCTTGGTTGGACAGTTGTAATAAATATATTGCCAACGCTGCTAGTTATGGCGTTCATATTATGCGGTAGTGGGATTTGAATATGACAATATGAACATACGCACATGCAATATTCTTTAAGTTTTTTATAATGCAATGCAACAATTATATAGCAACTAAACGTTCAGTCAACAGCGTCTTTTAGTAATTTAGTCTTTCGTCGGGCCAAAATGTTAAAAGATGTCTATTTTGGCCTTTAGGTTAAAAATAGCCATCCTTGGTTACACCACATATAGGCCATTGCAGTCGGTCGTTTTGGAAATATTCGAATTGAGTAAGTATGGGCAATTTGTTTAATATTTGAAATTGAGTTCAAAACTAATGACTTTTATACCGCGTATTAAAATTTTTAAAAGCTCTAAATCTAAAACTTAGACTACAATAGCGCAGCGCTGAGTTTGAATTAAACATTCGGAAACGACGGTTTAAGCTCTTTGATAATAATGTGCATATAGTTGTATGTAATATAGTTATATGCATTTTTTGCACTTATAAAACAAAATGCATTTATTCGACTATATAAATTGCCTTTCCTAAAAGTTTCATCTAAATAGAGTTTTGGTTCCTACCGGAAACATATATATAATTAAGTAAAGTATGTCACAGTAATATGTCGGGCCGAATTGAGCTCCTACTCCAATCACACCTGTTAATCGAGTATGGTGTAAAGAACTATCTACATCTCGACAATGGTGTACCTACTGGGTTGTCTTCGTTGCTTAATTGCAAAATCGAGAAAATGTGTTTGATCGAACCGTTTATATGCAGTTCAAACGAACTAAACCTATTATAATTACCAATATTTTAAAAACATACTCTGCTATGAAATCTTTCTTCCAGTGGAAAAAACGGCGTATATACCTGTATTTTTAGTCTTGAAACATGTATTAAACGCATTCACAACCAAGTTTTGTAACTTTTGTATACAAGTTTCTTCTGTGGTACAGGATAAAGTTTATATCACCACAGTTTGAATAATGAATGACTGCGGTGTTTCAATTCGAAAGAGATAATGTTGGCAAAATGTACGCTGTGTAAACTGATGAAACCCAAGAAGACATTGCTTGTATGGCTCGCATTATTTACAAATCAGCTGCTTACGCCGGGTGTTTTGTTTACTCAAGTTATATATAGGCTGGTACTATGTGGATACTGTCTATAATAGCGGAAGTACATTATTTTGTTTCTTTTTAGTTCTCGATAACTTGAGCCTCTCAGCCATTAAAAAAATTACAAGAACTGCTTTAAGAAAACGTTAATTTTCCTTATGCGTTATTCTTTGGATCAATATACAAGCTGTCGCGGCAATAACCTATGCATGACTAGGGCAGGAATAGCGTTGCCGCTGAAATGCTGGATAGTGTAAAGTTTTCGTACCTACACCACTGAAGTAATACTTGACAAGAGTATGTTAGAGGCATATATTCGCGCTTTATTTCGAATAAAAGCACAAAAATTTTCTTTTTCACTGGGATATCTGGTTCAGCATTATAGGGTTAGGCTCATTTTAGGCTTTAGCTTTATAGAGGACAAAATTTACGTACCCCAGCTAAAAACACGACTTTGATGCTGTGAACTTCCCTTTGTGAATTTACCATATACCTTGTATTATGTGATGATATTTTAAAGTTTATGAGTTTTTGTGAAAGAAGGATTTATCCTAACTAATCCAATTGCTATATTAGCAACCACTGTTTCATTACCATCAAAACCACAAATCGTTTGTTTACTGATTTATGTGTTTAACATCGCCCAAACATTGTTTTGGGGTTGTTAAGCCCACACATACTGTTCTTACGTGTACCAAGCAGTACCAATTATACATTTGCATCGAACAATCATCACAGTTTCATGCAGTTTTTGTTGTTTTAACAATGAGTTTTAACAATCAAAGGTTCAAAATTAATACCGTTCGTATCACATAAAAGCAAAATTAATTTACGTCATCATTACATCGTATATTATGTTGCCAGAAAAAACTGACTGACGAATAGATAAAGCCTCATTTTAAAAGTACGAACGCATTAATTATTCACCACCACCCCTGTCGTGTTTAACTCTAAAAAGCAATGGATTTTAGCAAGACTACATAAGGGAAGAGTATGTCACTTCTTGTACACTATGTTAACCCATAGGACATTTGCATTACTTGTCGAAAGAACGCAATGGCTCTACCAAACAGCTGCATTTCGGTAGAAATAATGCAGTTAAATATCCGATGCTTCTAAATACTTCATTCGACGATCGCTATATGCTATTTTTGGCATCTCCCTCATTGATCGGAATGGTTTGGTTGTTGGCCTAAAATTTTCGTGTGTACAGTGCCGCCTACTTTGCCCTAAGATATTAAGACTCGCCGAATTTATTCCCGGGAGCACGCTGCTACGGATGTTACAAATACTATTGGCAGTTAATTTTGTTGTCAAAAATTGTGTTGTTCTGTTTTTGCTCCTAAATACTCGATATCTGTGTGATTTGTCGCATAGATAAGTTTATATATTTGATATATATCGGTATATATTTGATATATAGGGTCAAAGATATACATTACATATATTAATATATTACATAATATATATATTATATAAAAGCATATATCTATGTTACAAGTACATATTCGATATATTATATAATGAACCAATTATGCCATTTTTATGTAAATATATATCCCCCTAGTTGTGGCTTTTACTACATTGGCTGCCTCCATGCTGAAGGTTGTGACGGCTACGGTCCAAACGAATTTTTATATTCTTTTTCGTATTATATTTTGCGGCGGTTAATTTATTGTTGGTACTAAAGCTAGCCAGGCATTAACGTCTCTTCGGTTTTGCTTTTCGTTTTACATTTTTGGTTCTTTCGTTTATGTGTCGTTAAAGCTCTAATTTCACAGTAGTTGGGAATTCGCCGACCGATGCGTTTAGTATATTAGAACATTCTATGTTGTTATATTCCGAAACCCTGTATGATACTCCTAACATATCTGTTGTTACATTTGAATTTTGCATAAATTAATTATCTAAAGCTTTTTCTATTTCTTCGATTTTGCGTACTATGCATAGCACTAAAGCTTTTTCTATTTCTTCGATTTTGTGTACTATGCATAGCAATAATAGTA
>JASANE010011769.1:0-19137 GCA_030248225.1 Trileptium ribeirensis
GCTCGACAGAGTACGTAACTGAACGAAGGACTACATATAAAACTATCGGTCGCGACACAAGGCAGTAAGGAAGTTACACCTCTAAGCCTGGTTAACCTCAACCGGTGAGACCCCAACCCTGACCCCTCCCCTTTCGCCAATATCGCTGCTGGTAATTTTAGCAATTTTAGCAATTATGAGCAAAACTATAAAATTGTTGAGGAAAATTGTTGAAATTATGAAACATATTGGGAAATAGAGAAAAAATTCGGTTATACCTACCCACTCCACCCCACCAGGTTTTGTTAAAAACAATTACTGCGTCCAGATAAATACACCAAAGCACGAATCCAGTGCTGCCTTCACTTCTCTCCACTACACTGATGACTTCTCTGACAATCACCTTATAGATCTATTTAACCTTATTTCCCTCAACTTGATTTTAGCCTATTATTGTATTACTTTACAGAATATTTATTCATTATGTTAAAATGTGGCTTAAATCCACAAATTACATTAAAATCCTTTCAGAATAACAAATTTTCCACGTATTGGAGATTGCAAAATAGTCCATGAGACACCAATGTGACAAGAATTTTTCATATCGCTATCAATTTGAGCGTGTAGTCAGTGGTGTTACATTAATTCATAACTATATACTTTCAACAAATTGAAGAAGCAATTGAGCTAATGCATTTCCATCTTTTCAAAAATGTTGCATAGTGCTATATAAATCATGTACAGTCTCTTTCTGTTTGAGATAGAAGAGAACGTTTAGGCGTGGCAATTATAGCAATTGAAAATGCTAAAAGATTTATTTAACAATAAATCGCAAAATTACATAATTTGCTAATATTGTAATCAATTGTGCGATCATCAGACCGTAATCGCAGCGGTATATCAAAAGTTTTGGCCTCAAACTGAATACTAAGATTATTTTTGATCGTGTAATATCCACTCAGTGTACCATGTCAGGTTTACTTCTAAAGTAATCTTATACAGCTTAGCACTTCCTATCCTAAGGCGAAGACTAAACCTAAGCTTGGCCTCGGCATGTGTCTCTTCGCCGTATAACACTCATGCCAGTTTCTCCCGTACTGTTATGGGCGACTTGACATGCTCCGAGAATTTAACAGGCAAATATTGTAAACAATTTATCGCGACAAATATCCGTTCTTTTTAATACATTCAAAACTTTTTTTAGCAAATTCTTGTATTACATATAAAATGAACGATTTCAAAAATTGATTCACAATTATATAAAACAACAAAACAATGTAGATATAACACAATTGTAGTCTCAACCTCTGTATTAAAACACCTAAGCACATTAAGAAACCAAAGCATTAATTACTTAACGTTTTGATAAGATAATTTATTCACCGCGGTTAAAAAATTTTCATTTTAATTTTGGAGACACTTTTCGAGTTTTCTAAGTAAAATACGATATGCACGATAATGACACGGCATCAGCAAATACAGCTAAAATTATGGGTGTCTATAAGCACCTACAACCCTTATACCTCAATTTTTTGCAAATTCACAACATTACAGCCATACACGATTCTCAGCTTGTCGGTTCCTTTTCTTAAAACCGGATTTTACATTAAGTTTATTAGTTACCAAGGTCAGTGACGCTTACATTATCTACAGTGCAAACGACGACTTGTAGGATTTACAGTTATTGGTTAAGCTAGTGTAAAATGGCTGCAGCCAGATGAGAATACTAAGCAATAGAATTGACGTTTTCGTCAACGTTTTTGTGTACAACACAGAATTACTTTGGCACGGCATAAAATCAAATCCTCTAATTGATTCAACTTTTACCTTGACCATTCAGCTGCACACGTTTTGCAATCGCTATATCATTCATTTATAATGGGTTCCCTAACATCTCTGTTAAATTCTAATCTGTCATTTACATCTTCAGTTTAACAAATATCACACATCAAAGGTATTTTGGTTACAGGCATGGACTTTCTTATCGTTGACAAGATCCTGAAGCAGTCAATGGTATTGTGTAAGGCGAGGTAATATCGTAACCCCAAAGAAAGTAGTTATGCAAACAATCTTACCATACAATAACTAGCTTTTCCCTTCTCCGGTGTTGCAAACTGATAGTTGGATCCCACATGATCAAAATGATTATGTGTGTTGATAACCAGAACCTAAAATGAAACAGAAATTATGAGTTACCCCAAAATACCAGAAATGCGTCATAATTTTTATGCTACCTCTTTCTTGGCCCGTTGAAAACCCACGATTAGCCAAAAGTTGTAGCTGCAGTCTTATCTGCTCGGTGTTTGGAGATTTTATTCATAGTCGTCAAAAAATGACGAAAACCGTAGCACGTCACGTTAAATCAAATAATTGGTTGTTAACAAATTCTACATGTTTGAAATGCGATATGCAGTTTAGCAATAATTGTAGCAATTTGGCTATTAAATAAAATATTCGACCACATCTAACAAGTTATCTTTGATTACATTGCGTATGAAATGAACGAATATTGAGAATTGATATGCCTCGAAACCAAAAATTTGCGTTTGTTGAACCATCCGCATGGAGCAATCTTCCATCTGAAATTCGAAGCCTATCTCTGAGCGCTGCCGAATATAAGTCTAAGTTGAAAACTTTATCATTTCCTAGAAACAGACTATTATACTCGTTTATTTCTCTATATTTTTATTGTTTCTTTGGCGCTTTTGCAACGAAAAGAGCGCGTTATAAATGTCTCATATTGTTATTATGCATCATTTGCTTTTAAAGAAAACATTTGATAATTAATTCTAACTCATGACAGCTGTGGCAATTTAAATTCCTCTATAACATAAAGCGTTTTGATTCAATTAGAAACCTAAATGCAGTGATCCCACCCCCCTAAATAGCGCTTCCAATTGTTGAGCACAACGCAAAACAGAAGGTATAACATTTTACAAGGCTGTGTCACGGTTTTGCTCGATACTACGTTTACACCACATTACCTAACCCTTGAAACATTTGAACAAAACTATAGAAAATATGAAATAATTATAAAATGTATCTAACAAAGTGATTTAATTTTCTATAACTAAAATAGTTGTTAAGAAATGCAGAGTATATTTTGAAGATAAACTACCACCCAATAAACTCATTAGAAGATTACGACTTGCGTCTAGGCACAGTCATTCAGCTGTCACTTTGTGCCATTTCGTATATAAATAATAACTCTTCTGTCTTATAACTGTTATGGAACGAGTAGCCAGGCCTATTGGATGGCTGATGTGAGCTATGACCTTGAAAACATACAACATTTACAATCAAAATTGAATTGTAACGACTGATGGAGAAGAATGCGACGCGATGAGGCCCGCATATGTGCTGGCTAACCGAAAATTTGGAACAATACTAAAAAATTTGATTGAGAAATTTATGAATTTACACCAACCGCTTTTTGTATCTTTGCGCATAAAATTAAACAAAATGCACAGTTTTTTGTATTAAACGCGTACATCTAAAAGAAAGGATAACCGCATCTAACTGGTATTAATGGTGATATATAACTACAATTATGACTTTGCAAGACATCTGCTATGTATTTACCTCCACGATAGACATGTGATTCTTATACAACTGCTTTATGCAGTTACAGAATATATAGACACGGACGCCAGGGACATTTGATAGGGACATCTGGGGCGTTAAACATTCCAGTTGGCTGAAAACATTTAGCCACTGGTCAAAGGCTTTAGACCACAATTCTCGAGGACGACAGCAGCAGAATATGAAGATCGCTCTAGTAAAACGATTAATACTAACTTGAATACATTTGAAATGCAACCCGAACAATTATATTTCCAATCCATAAATCCAATCCATATCCAATATATCAATAAATGTACTAAATGGTGCGCTTAGGCCATACAGTTTATCAACAAACGGTCATTTTTATATGGTTAGATGTATTTCTTTATAATAAAAAGTGATGCCCTGCTGAAACCTTGTATTGCGCAATATCTATAAATGTACTAAATGGTGCGCTTAGGGCATACAGTTTATCAACAAACGGTCATTTTTATATGGTTAGAGGTGTTCGTTTAGAATAAAAAGTGACGCCTTGATGAAACCTTGTATTGCGCAATATCTATAAATGTACTAAATAGTGCGCTTAGGCCATACAGTTTATCAACAAACGGTCATTTTTATATGGTTAGAGGTATTCGTTTAGAATAAAAAGTGACGCCTTGATGAAACCTTGTATTGCGCAATATCTATAAATGTACTAAATGGTGCGCTTAGGGCATACAGTTTATCAACAAATGGTCATTTTTATACGGTTAGAGGTATTCGTTTATAATAAAAAGTCATGCCCTGATGAAACCTTGTATTGCGCAATATCTATAAATGTACTAAATGGTGCGCTTAGGTCATACAGTTTATCAACAAACGGTCATTTTTATATGGTTAGAGGTGTTCGTTTAGAATGAAAAGTGACGCCTTGATGAAACATTGTATTGCGCAATATCTATAAATGTACTAAATAGTGCGCTTAGGCCATACAGTTTATCAACAAACGGTCATTTTTATATGGTTAGAGGTATTCGCTTAGAATAAAAAGTGACGCCTTGATGAAACCTTGTATTGCGCAATATCTATAAATGTACTAAATAGTGCGCTTAGGCCATACAGTTTATCAACAAACGGTCATTTTTATATGGTTAGAGGTATTTGTTTAGAATAGAAAGTGATGCTCTGATGAAACCTTGTATTGCGCAATTTTTTTCAGCACGTCTGTACCTGATTTATTTTGCGACAAATCTTAAAATTGTCCTAGAGGCAAAAGGAAACTTTGTTAAACGATCAATTTTAACTCTAATGTTAAATGTGCTTGATTTAATGTTATTGTCATAGATGTTCTGACTTCTTACTCCCTGTAGTGACACAACTACAGAATAGGTGTTCAAGCTATGATTTTGTATGAGCACTACGAAAATTTTAGACCAGGCGGTTTATATGTTAAAAAAGTTACAAAGCTGACAGCAGCAAATTTCCTGTTGACTTCTGTCCAAGTATTAAGCCCTTACTTCTTGCGATGAAGGAAACTATAGCAGCACGGTTACTGCCAAAGGCATTCCACTTAGGATCATTGAAGCGGTGGAAATTCTAGCTAAGTCGGTCAAATCACTACCAAGTTACGAATGTCGACAGTACAATTCCAGATAGTACTATCTAAAAGCCAATACTCCTTGGTTATATTGTATAACGGTGTTCTTAGTGCTATAAGTATTTTAGCTAAGTTCTTAAACACTAAAAACATTAATCACCTCCACTACCGAGTTACAGAGGTTAGCAGCAAAGTACTGGCCCAAAATATAATTTTGAGGCCTATACTGGATCCCTGAATTATACGAGTATTGTTACTAGAGGCGTGAATTTTGGCGTTGGCTCGGTTCGGCTCTGCCTGGCTCTATAGCTGAGCCAAGTCGAGCCGGCCATAATGGCTAAAGAGCAAAAATAAAATTTCATAATCGAATAACACGGTACATGCAAAAAATATTAATATCTCACACGAGAACCTTGTCTGAGCAAAAGCCTTATAAAAGTTTGTCCGCAAGAATACATCTAAGTGGTGTGACTCAAAAGATTTTCGTCTAAAATTTCATAATCGAATATTGAGGTGGAATATTATAAAATGCATTAATAAAATCTAACACGAGAAAAAGTACCCGAGCTAAAACAGAAATGGGCCGGAAAGAATCTAAACAAGTCTGTGAGCCAATAACTTTAACGATTAAAATTACATAATCGAATATCATAATGTAAAAACTATTGATAATAAAACTTAGATGAGAAAACTCTTCTCAGTGAATAAAAAGTTCATGAATGACTGCTGGAACTGCACCGCTATTGGTTAAAATTTCAGAACCAAATCTCATACCGAAGCATTACAACAAATATATATTAACAAGAGTGCATTAAGGAAGAGCATGTTAGCCCGTGTTTGATGATACGGGCGTTTTCGGCCTTACCCACCAGTTTCTGGGGGTCCAGATGCCCCGAACCCCCAGCAGCTGCATATAAACCGACCCCTCCAGAAATTGAGGGTCCGACCTACCCCCCAAAAAAACTGGGTGGTCCGAGCTACCTCTCCCCTAAATTGGAGTGGGGGTCAGGTCGAAAACGCCCGTATCATCAAACACGGGCTAACAAGTGAGTGCAGGGAAATGTCATACTCTTCCCTAATGAACTCTTGATATTAATAATAAAACTCACGCGAGAAAACGTATCCGAGCCAAAAGCGAAATGTGTCCGCAAGAATCCAAATAAATCTCCTGCACCCGTACCAGTATCTATTAAAACGCCATAACCTCCACTGCACTGGATTAAATATATGAACGGCGTTTCTTTCCAGGGATCACGTTCAGCAATTCTTGTTATTCGGTCCGTGACGTGGCTGATACAAAATTTTCCTGACCTTGCTAGCGGCATTTTATGTTGGATAAACACATTTACAAGTCAAAAAATTATTAAGCATATGTATGTTCAAAACCATTTTTATAAACCATTTGCATCTTAAATATAATTGTGAGATTACCCACGGCAGCACAACAAAACTGACGCAGAAATGATACTGGTTAATGAATGTGCCAAAACTCTCAAATAATGCTTCTCAGAATATGTGGCTTCATTCATAAGCTCAGACATTTAAAAATTAAGCTTGCTTTACCTCGAACTGTGTTGAAGTTTAGTCTTTTTTTCTAATCCGAGAAGTAAAATGGTAGCCTTATTAACTAAAATTTACTTTACAGTCTACAAAAGCTAACATGACAGCTTGCTTTAAAGAAGAATCTGATTCTTTGTCTCGAACTGTGTTGAAGTTTAGTCTTTTTCTAATCCGAGAAGTAAAATGGTAGCCTTATTAACTAAAATTTACTTTACAGTCTACAAAAGCTAACATGACAGCTTGCTTTAAAGAAGAATCTGATGCTTTGTCTCGAACTGTGTTGAAGTTTAGTCTTTTTCTAATCCGAGAAGTAAAATGGAAGCCTTATTAACTAAAATTTACTTTACAGTCTACAAAAGCTAACATGACAGCTTGCTTTAAAGAAGAATCTGATGCTTTGTCTCGAACTGTGTTGAAGTTTAGTCTTTTTCTAATCCGAGAAGTAAAATGGTAGCCGTATTAACTAAAATTTACTTTACAGTCTACAAAAGCTAACATGACAGCTTGCTTTAAAAAAGAATCTGATTCTTTGTCTCGAACTGTGTTGAAGTTTAGTCTTTTTCTAATCCGAGAAGTAAAATGGTAGCCTTATTAACGAAAATTTACTTTACAGTCTACAAAAGCTAACATGACAGCTTGCTTTATAGAAGAATCTGATGCTTTGTCTCGAACTGTGTTGAAGTTTAGTCTTTTTCTAATCCGAGAAGTAAGATGGTAGCCTTATTAACTAAAATTTACTTTACAGTCTACAAAAGCTAACATGACAGCTTGCTTTAAAGAAGAATATGATGCTTTGTCTCGAACTGTGTTGAAGTTTAGTCTTTTTTCTAATCCGAGAAGTAAAATGGTAGCCGTATTAACTAAAATTTACTTTACAGTCTACAAAAGCTAACATGACAGCTTGCTTTAAAGAAGAATCTGATTCTTTGTCTCGAACTGTATTGAAGTTTAGTCTTTTTCTAATCCGAGAAGTAAAATGGAAGCCTTATTAACTAAAATTTACTTTACAGTCTACAAAAGCTAACATGACAGCTTGCTTTAAAGAAGAATCTGATTCTTTGTCTCGAACTGTGTTGAAGTTTAGTCTTTTTCTAATCAGAGAAGTAAAATGGTAGCCTTATTAACTAAAATTTACTTTACAGTCTACAAAAGCTAACATGACAGCCTTCTTTAAAGAAGAATCTGAGCCGTTTCGAGTAGTCACGTAATAAATAATACGCGTGAATAAGTGGTTCCAGTAGTTACACACATCTAGATATTTCCGCGTTTGGCTTTAATAAATAATTCATTTATTTGTGTTGTAACTTCATCGTAGAACCAGAAGCGTCGCGAGAGCATATAAGGCTCCTTATGCATGTGGCTTAAAACGCTAAATTTTTTGCAGCAATAATGGTCGTAGTGTTGTTTTTGTGTTGCCGTTGTATTATGATATTCTTGGACTTTAAGTGCGGCTGGGGAAGCTTGGTTTGGATTTTCGCAATGGTAGCTCAGCGCGGACTAGCCACAGTTGCAAGATGTCTCCTCGCTGCGCGTGTACTAGTGGATAGGTAATTTTAACGTGCGGTGGCAGTTTAAATATAAAATATTTAGTTCCAGAAATTATGGCGCTTGGCTATATCAACTTCTTCTTAAATATTTGATGCTTGAATGTTTTCCCAAATTTGGGGATAAGAAACGAATCCTATGATGTGCGGCGGCAAATCGCACCGCAGAAATTTCGAAATATTAATTTTTTCCAAACAAACCGGTCAGATGAAGCTCCTGGAACTTCACCTCTGCCTGGAAGTCCGAAGCACCTTCCCTGGGATGCCACGGAGTGGTAGCGACGCCAATGAATATAACAACGCTGACCGGTGATACGCGTTCAAAGCTGGATGTTTTTATTACAAGTAAAAGAACATAAACGAAATAGGCTCAGCCATTGGGAAGTAAATTTGCAGTTAAATTTAAAGATAAAATTTGTTTCATTTATCCTAGCAAAAAAGTGATATAGCATATTGTATTCTTAGCAGTTTATGTTGATCCAAACATTCTGACCTCTTAGGTAAGAGGGCATGCGGGACTTGTTTACGAATGTTTTTGGATTCTGTGGATTCTGCTAACAAATTTCGGATCACTTTTTATTTATCACAAAAATTCGCAAAAAAGTAAATAAATAAGATCAGACTATGGATCGTGGCCGCTGTGAGTCAGCCTTTAGGGAGCACAGAAAGCCCGTTGTTCTTTGTTCAAAATTACGAATTGCATGATGCAAAATTTAAGTTCACGCTTCAGCTATTGGTATTCGCAGTTGAGAGACCCTGGACAGAAGCTCTGTGATGCTTCAACATAACTAAGAGTGTGTCTTACCATTTTGTGGGTTTGTAGGCGTCATCATATCACATGCTGTATATGACAGTGGTTGTCGGTGTATCAATACTGATTTCAAGGCGAAAACAACTGCTTCAGCTGAATGACAGTGTCATTCTACCAACGTCAGTTCCTGTGTAAGTGTTCACTGTCTTTCGTAGTGTGCAAACATCATGTGACCTCACCAACCATCCTATTTTGCAATTACGGATATCGCATCGCAAACAATTGTTTCGGAAAAAATGCCTAATTTGGTTCGGGTTTTCGCTAGCCGAAACTTGGCAAAATCAAATCAAAGTGCCAGTCTTCATACCTTGTGCTCGAACAGAATTTCGGTGTTCTCAATTTGCAGTAGTTCGGGTTCCTAATGCCTAATCATTTAATTTGCATTATTCAGTGTTGACGAACGCAATGCGAATGTTTGTTCGAAATATTCACGAAAGCACTGCGAATGTTGCGTTCAAAATGATCGCGAAGTTAATGTCAAAGTGACATCACAAACAAATATATTCTATAATTAAGCTCTTGGTGTTCGTCATCAAAACCAGTTTAATTCAAATTCAACAAATTTCAGTTCTCAAAAAGTTGGGTAATTTTACTTGAATTTTCGGGAACACAAAACAGATTTCAACTGTAACAGTGTGTTTACGAACAGTTTTTGGTCAAATTTCAGTCGACCAAACGCCGTACCGTAACAAATCCTGCAAAAATATAAAATAGGATAGTTGATAGGGTCACCTTAAGTTAAACATCAAAGTGGTGAAAACAAAAAACCTGGTGATACCCTTTACAACGCTTTTGCGTTTTCTTCTCATAATTCCTGTGGACACTGAGCATCGTTCGCGTTTTCACCGACCGGGATTGTCCTCTACATGACTCACAAGGTGTCCGCTTGTGGGATTTTCCAGCTTGAAAATGGGGTTAGTTGCTCTTGTGCAGCAAACATGCGTTGTTGCCTGTGACATTTACGCAGTGATTGAGGTATGCCGAGGATAACCGGCCGGTAAGTTTCTATACGATGTAATAACAGCACAGCTGGTCCGTCGCGTCCACAGACTGGCATAATCCTTTATCATATGGGGTTTCCCAGTATCATATAAAGCTTAAATTTCTTAGTGATTTTCTTTCAGAAAATAAAATTAGTGTCGATAAACATAAACACAAAAGAATAGACAATATCAAAAGTTAGGGAGAAGGAAATTATGGAATATATAAACACAAAATACCATGTATATTATAGTACGGTGACTTTAACGCACAGAATTCAGCATCAGCTTGCGAAATTTTATACTAGTCAAGCCGGATGCCTATTACATGATTTCTTATCGTACAATAACCTGGATCAACTTATTCGAATCGCAAAGCGGGTATCTGCTAATTCTGTTTCTTGTATTGAATTTGCACTCGCCAACTTTCCCGATTTTGTAACTTTCAAAGAAGTGCTACCTGTTATTGGCTCTTCCGATGGTAGTACTGTAACACTATGTTTACCATAAATGATCAAGTTCCGAGGTCCCATGAGTACCCGGGGGTCAAGTACGGCGCGTTTGATGCCTATGGTCGCCACCGGTGCCCCCATGAGGGACCAGCGATCTGTCAGGGAGAGTCGGCTCTTTGCGTCTAGGGAGATTGCCGACGCCTCAGAGGGGTGCATACCCCCTTACTCGCTATGAGCTTACATGATGTTTACCAGTGTGGCTACGTGCCATATGTTCCCTGTGATCGCCAATGTAATAAAGCTAATAGTTTTGGTTTTTGTTATTCTACCATTGATGTAAACAAACAAAACGACTGCTGCATGAATACAGGCTGGGATATTTTATGTGGCGTCTTACATATGGACGATGCTTGGGTCTGCTTTAAGTTACTATATTCTCATTTGTAGGTATTAATATTTTGAACTGCAGTGTTGGTAGCAATTGTTCCTAAGCTAATCCATAACACAGAGTACGGCTATGTAGACTTGTGCCAACGATTTGGGTATTAATAATAGCAATTATAAGGCTATTTTAGATTAGCAGTAGTAGTAACGCGTTGTTTGGGAGTAACATGTACCAGCGGTTATCAACACAGAATAAGATTCTGCAGATTGAAGACACCCTTCCACGCCTGAAGGTTATGCGGATCGCAGTTATAACATAAAAGAAGATCGTACCTGTTCCAAAAATCTCTGTAAAAATAGCGCCGCCATTGGATTAGAAATTAGCAAGTGTTATTCCAGTCTATAACAACAAATGCCAGCGATGTAATGCGTAAGTAAACTTAAGGTGACCCCGCCAACCATCCTATTCTGTCATTACCGATATCGAATCGCAAACCCTTGTTACGGAAAACAGGCTTAATTTCATTCGTTTTTTTCGCTAACCGAAAATTATCAAAATCAAATTCAAGTGCCATAAATTAGACCTTGTGTTCGAACAGAATTTCGACGGTTACAGTTTGCAGAAATTCTGTTTCCTACTGCATTATCATTTCAATTTAGATTATACCGTGTTCACGAACAAATTTAATGCAAAGGTGACGTCACAATCAAATTGAAACATTTTCGTTTTCAAAAATTTGGGTAATTTAACTTTTATTTTCGCGAACACAAAATGGTTAGATTTCAATCGTGAGCGCTGTATTCGCGAACAGTTTTACGTCGATTTCAATTGACCAAAAAGCGTTCCGTAATAAATTTTATCCAAAAATATAAAAAATAGGATGGTTGGCGGGATCACCTTAAGTTTATTATCGCATAACGCCAGTCAGCATGGAAGAATATTTCTTACAAGTTGCTTTGGAAATGTCTTACAAGCATTTATTAACAACAAGCTGTTGATTCACTTAATGTCGTGCAAACTCATATCTACCAGTCAATTCGGCTTCCGTCCCCAACATATCACCTCTATCCACCTCATACATTTAACGCATAAACTGAGAAACACGGTTCGAACTCGTTGCGCTTCCTAGACCTTCTGTACTCTTTTGACACTGTTCGACAGTGTGCGATTAATAAGAAAACGTATGCCTGCAGGGAATAACCGAAACAGAAATTTACTGGAACCGGAACCAGCAATCGGAACTGTTCATTTAAACCGGACCCGCAAACGGAATCTGGTCTTCGAAACTTATACATAGCAAAACAGGTGAAGGAAGAAATGAAGCTATAGTGAATTTAAAATGTATTAAAATAACTTTTACGGTAAACTTAATGTATTGTGACGGCATTATTGCCTTTCTGAAACTTTAAAGATGCTGAGGAGGCTAATAATGATTATTTATCGATCAATATGTCAGTTTTAGGACACAGAGAGCAAAAAATGTCTTCCACTATACGCCCTTGAGTATACTTCGTCAAACTGAATGTGCTTACCATGCATGGAGCGTAGAATAAACACTTTCGCTCCGTCTACAGTCGCCTCCCTTTACTAAACACACGTTTGTTACATGTTGTTCGGTAGGAAACTTGAAATTATTGGTTTATATTGTTCTAAGAGAAAATATATAATAGAAGTAATTTTCTGATCAGTAGTCAGAAACACTGTTTAGGGTAGTGTTGGGCAAACAGTGCCCGTCAGTTAGATGATAATGATAACTTTCTAATCAGAATGCTATAAATGAGACAAGCCGTGATACTGCTCGCAAAGTTCAAAAAATACAGTTAATATATTTGAGCCAAGAAAGCAGTTTCTGGCTGCGTTTCAGATAACGTTGCTTTACTTCAACGTACACTGATTTGCAAAGTATACATGCGCACTGGCTGGTGCAATTAATGTTAGCTAAACTAACGCTAGGTACTTCGACGTAATCAATACTCCGTTACCGAGTTGGACCAGTTTAATACCTCGCAGACTTCTAAATGTGTAAAATAGCTACTACAAGCATCGACCTGGCTTTGTTTTGTTGACAAACTCCTGCAGGTTAAGTTGAAAAATTCCTACTGAAATTATGCGCCCTACTTACTTTTCACACGGCAAATTGCTAAATTAATCTTTTCTGTTGCTTGGTTGTATTGGAACTTGATTACTGTATATATGGGCCTATGGGCCGTATATATATGTATAATAAATATGTTTGGACCACAGTTGAAGCAAAAATGTGGAAAATTTCAGACAATTTTTAAAACCGGAATTCCGGTTCCGGTATGGTTTTGCCCTTTGCCGGAACCACAACCGGAACACGATTTTCGCCGGAACCGGAATTCCGGTTACTCCCTGGCGTATTGTGTCCATGGTCAAATACAACGAGGATCTATGATGACTACCTAGACAATCGCCGCCAGTATATATTCGCCCATAACGCTGAATCTTCTCTATGTAATGTCATGTCGAGTGTGCCCAAGGAAGTATATTAGTACTCACTCCATTCATTCTTTTCATCACCAAGTTATGAAATGTGCTATATTCTGCGAAACTTATTGAAAATATTGGTTGTGGTTTGGATTGTCAAACTTATTCTGACGAAGCACCTTCTCCTATACTATGGCCAGACCCATTTTGCCTTGTCACTTTCAATAACTAACCTGTTATGTAGGGCTTTACTCATGGGTAAAAGTCTGGGGAATGTTGTTTAACGCGTGAACAACCAAAGTTATGTCAATATCAAAAACTATTCTACAAACATAACCCAATACAATTTATGTCATGCTATCGTTTGCATGAGTGTAGCTAGGAAAAATTTGGGGGGGATGGTCTGACTCAGGCCGAGATCTTATGTTGCTTTGTTCCTCCCGGCCGGTGTGTTTTTGCCCCGCAGTGCGAAATTTAAGATTTTTAAAGTAAAGAAAGCAATTTCCAGGCTACTCCGACAGGAAAAGTGCAGTCCAGCTGAGTAAGTTTTTTTACTAAAGTGGGACCATTGGTAATTTTTAAGGCCAAAAAATTTCAGAGGGAGGGGGAATTTCCCCTCCCCCCCCGGCTACGCTCTTGATCATTTGTAGAAACTCATAAACTTCTTTGATTTTATATGAAAACTACATATACGAAACCTTATCACCACAAAGCCAAATTAATTCAATTTGCCATATCGTAGCTTACCAGATATTTCATCCAAAAAGGTTGTCGTACCGACCAATCCGTATAATTCACAGTATCATTCATATTCTTAGCAGTTAAACTCATATAATTATGTTGTTTGAAATTTATGTCCGATTTTGGTCAGACATAATTATGGCCCCGGAAACCTATGTCTATGGCCCCGGAAACCTATGTCTACCAACTTCTATACTCAACAACTATATCAGTATACATAACTTATAAGCAGAATACTAACGCTAACCTAAGATATCATCGGCGATTTCTAGTATCAGATGCTAATCACATTCATCAAGGCTCGCACACATTCTCCGCTAATATTTATCAACAAATCACTGAATGTTTTACCAAGTGAAGCAATTGCCAAGCAATGAGTGTTGTAAAACATATTCCTGAGAGAAGGCTGCCAATATACTATACCTATGCGTTTACATTCGAGTGAACAGACAGAAAACAATTCATAACTCTTCTTAAATAGGCGCAACATTCCTGAACAAAGCTGTTGTAGCATGGCTACTCGCATAATATAAGTGTTAAATAATATTTGCTATAAATTAGCGTTGGGCAAGGGTGATGAAAGCAGTCGGCCGCCGTTAGCGGCCAGTAGCAGGCCGTTAGCGGCCAGTAGCAGCCCGTTAGCGGCCAGTAGCAGGCCGTTAGAGGCCAGTAGCAGCCGTTTGCGGCCAGTAGCAGGCCGTTAGCGGCCAGTAGCAGGCCGTTAGCGGCCAGTAGCAGGCCGTTAGCGGCCTGTAGCAGGCCGTTAGCGGCCAGTAGCAGGCCGTTAGCGGCCAGTAGCAGGCCGTTAGCAGGCCGTTAGCGGCCAGTAGCAGGCCGTTAGCGGCCAGTAGCAGGCCGTTAGCGGCCAGTAGCAGGCCGTTAGCGGCCAGTAGCAGGCCGTTAGCGGCCAGTAGCAGGCCGTTAGCGGCCAGTAGCAGGCCGTTAGCGGCCAGTAGCAGGCCGTTAGCGGCCAGTAGCAGGCCGTTAGCGGCCAGTAGCAGGCCGTTAGCGGCCAGTAGCAGGCCGTTAGCGGCCAGTAGCAGGCCGTTAACAATTTTTCGCCACAGCCTGTCGCGAAAGCCATTCGTATGTAGTTATGGCCAGGAGCGCGACAGGCCGTGACCTATAAGTTTACCTCTGTATATAGGTGAATTAACCACATTCATTGGAGCTTTTGCTGTAAATATAGCCGTAAGACAAGGCCTTTCTGTAGTTTAATACAATCGTATCATATTTAAGCAAATAACATAGTATTTTATTATTAAACTAATATGCGCCGATGTTTAATGATAGACCTTAAAGCAGGTATTTGCACCGCACTAAATATTATTGCAGTTTGCTACAGTCTTGGCGTAGAATGCCGTTTCGTTGTATACATGCTGTGCAAAACTTTTAAATTCCGATCAATTTTTGAACAAATGCTGACGAAGCATTTACTAATATTAAAAATGTATCGTAGTAAAGGAAGCTTCTCAACAGTCAGTCATCTATTTGTAGGCGCACAGCCGTTGAACCGTCGACCAGTCGATGAGTCTTCGGCAGGCCGTTAAGACGTCGACCGGCCGTTGGCCTATGGCCTGTCTGTGGTAGAAGACTGGATGTTGACCTTCGGCCGGCTATTGGTCGTCTGCCGTCCGTTCGCCAACACCACAAATTTTAACAGCCGGCCGACGGTAGTCCGTTTGACTTCGAAGCCGGCCGTTGCCCCACACTACTATGAATTTTTAAAAATGTTGGGCCCTTCACACCATAGCTTGGGATTGCCCTCACACCATAGTTTTGGGGGCCACTCTCTAGCTTGCAACGGCTCTGCATCGCTGCTGTTGTCGGCCCCGTCGCCGCCACTTCTTTTGATGTCAATGTCAGTTATTCTCCAGTATTGGCTGAGCCCACACATGAAGGTGCCAGACGCTCTGGTCCAACGAAGAAGAATATATCAACGTCGCTCATATTCTTGTCGGCTATGATTTGGTTTTAGCATATCGAAAACGGCATAGCATATATTTTACTTCTGCAAATAAAATTTTTCATTGGCCAAGAATCGTAACTCTCATATGTTACTCGATATCTACGCCTTCAAAGCTTTTGCTGGTCACTAATAGCCACTTTCGCATACCGCCAAAAAAGTTCAACTAATCTGCCAGCATCCAAAAACACTATCCATAAAATATTCAGAATAATGTCAATAAAATAGCGGTTTTTTTCCTGGAACATCACTTTACCGTAAAAAATTGAATTACTGAAAAACTAAACTTTTAAATTGGCTGTCCTGGCACCCTAGCTTCTTTCAGCCTGACTGCTTACTAATTAAGAAAACCTTCAAAAAGTAAAAAATATTTTACTTCAAGAAAATTAAATCTTCTACGGCGATTAAAAACTGCACTATTAGTGGGAAATTAGTCTTAAATTGGGCTTGCTCCCAGTTGCTTTCGTCCTGACTGCTTACTAATTAAGAAAAACTTCAAAAGGTAAATATTTTATTTCAAGAAAATTAATCTTCTACGGCGGTTCAAGATTGCACTATTAGTGGTAAACTAAAGTCTTAAATCTTAAATTGGCTGCCCTGGCTCCCTAGCTTCTTTCAGCGTGACTGCTTATTAATTAAAAAACTTCAAAGGGTAAAAAATATTTTATTTCAAGAAAATTAATCTTCTGTGGCGATTCAAAACTGCACTATCAGTGGAAAATTAGTCTTAAATTGGGCTTGCTCCCAGTTGCTTTCATCCTGACTGCTTACTAATTAAGAAAACTTCAAAAGGTAAATATTTTATTTCAAGAAAATTAATCTTCTACGGCGGTTCAAGATTGCACTATTAGTGGTAAACTAAAGTCTTAAATCTTAAATTGGCTGTCCTGGCTCCCTAGCTTCTTTCAGCCTGACTGCTTACTAATTAAGAAAAACTTCAAAAAGTAAAAAATATTTTGCTTCAAGAAAATTAATCTTCTACGGCGATTAAAAACTGCACTATTAGTGGCAAATTAGTCTTAAATTGGGCTTGCTCCCAGTTGCTTTCATCCTGACGGCTTACTAATTAAGAAAAACTTCAAAAGGTAAATATTTTATTTCAAGAAAATTAATCTTCTACGGCGGTTGAAAACTGCACTATTAGTAGTAAATTAGTCATAATTTTCTGTATTGGCTCCCTAGTACCTTTCAGCCTGACTGCTTACTAATTATGCAAAATTTGGAAAAATCTAAATATTTTATTGCAGAAAAATTAATCTTCTATGACGGATCAAAACTGCACTATTAGTGGAAAAATAGTCGTAAATTGGCTGTCCTGGCTAAATGGTTTCTTTTAGCTTGGCTGGTTACTAATTAAGAAAAACATAAAAAGGTAGATATTTTATTTCAAGAAAATCAGTCATCTATAGCGGTTCAAAACTGCACTATATGGGACCGCATGTGTCTGAAACTGATTAACGCTGCAGGATGTACACAGGGAATAAACCCGTAATTTATTACTTTAAAATTTTTGGTTGTCAAAAGTCAGAAATTGACCGTGATAAGATAACGTTCACCTTCCTAATAACCGATCCCAAAATGTTTCAAATAACGGACGATTATAGATGGCATCAGATAAGTTGTTTTGATCTCGTAATTCCCTCCAGAAAACACTGTTTAATGTCACATAAAAAGCACAGCCATAGCTGATAATGCATAGTTCTTTCTACCTGCGGAGTAACAATTGATCTTTTACATCGTCTCATACGAAGAGTTGCGAGCACCACAGATAATTGTAGGAGTGAGTACTGTAACTGTTTGATACTAAATCATCGGTGTCCGAGACCGTCAGTTTAGGGAGCAGGTTCCGGGACTAAAATATTAGAGTCACATTTAGCAGGAAACACCATAGAGTACTGTAACTGTTTGATACTAAATAATTGGTGTCCGATATCCGTCAGCTTAGGGGTAGATTCTGGGATTAGTATATTAGGCTCACATTTAGCAGGAAGCACCATAGATAATTGTAGGAGTGAGTACTGTAACTGTTTGATACTAAATCATCGGTGTCCGAGACCGTCAGCTTAGGGGGTAGGTTCCGGGACTAAAATATTAGGCTCACATTTAGCAGAAAACACCATAGATAATTGTAGGAGTGAGTACTGTATCTGTTTGAAACTAAATCATCGGTGTCCGAGACCGTCAGCTTAGGGGGTAGGTTCCGGGACTAAAATATTAGGCTCACATTTAGCAGGAAACACCATAGATAATTGTAGGAGTGAGTACTGTAACTGTTTGATACGAAATCATCGGTGTACGTGAATATCAGCTTAGGGGGTAGGTTCCGCGACTAAAATATTAGGGTCACACTTAGCAGGAAACACCATAGATAATTGTAGGAGTGAGTACTGTAACTGTTTGATACTAAATCACCGGTGTCCGAGACCGCCAGCTTAGGGGGTAGGTTCCGGGACTAAAATATTACGCTCACATTTAGCAAAAAACACCCGTAACTGTAGCAGATAAAACAACCGTTATTGTTTACTGCTTTTTGCGGTTTTCAACCCCCCATTATTTAATGGTCACGGTGTGTAATCTCAGGCTGTGACAGTCACAGATGATTACACAGCAATCTGTTCTGAGTCCAAACTAAAAAGTCCGTCAATGAGATGTACTGCTCAGATTATGTCAGACACAAAGTAAAACGATGTTGACGTTGAGGAAACCGTCAATTTCACCTTTTACGTTTTAAACATCAACTTATTGAAGAAGCATCCAACATGGCCGGCGCTAGCAACGGAGCGGGGCGCTCGCACCCAGGAGCACTTCACATTTGTTGTTTTGTAATCACTTTGAGTTTACGATGTTCTAATTTGTCGCCAGAAAAGAAGCCGTAAAAATTCTTGAAGTTTTGCTAATTTCCCTCCATTTTTGCTAAAATTTTCGTCAATTTTAGCCTATCAGTGTCATTTTTGCCGAATTTTCCCCAATTTTTTCCAAATTTTCTAAAATTTGTGGAGCGCTATCCGTGCCTAAGGGGGTCAGGGTGCTAAGGGCCAGAGGGACCCTTATGTCATTGGTCAGGGGCACCTCACAACATATGTTCGCGGGGACTCACATCCTAGCGACGACTCTGGCATCGAGCAATA
>JASANE010011770.1:0-60531 GCA_030248225.1 Trileptium ribeirensis
ATTGCTGTGGAAAAAGGCTGTAACGGGGACGGAAAGTTACCGCCTATGTAACTTAAGGGCGGAAGTGAAATACATTTATGTGGTTGTGCTCCCACACAATATGCCTAAGAGTTAGCCTAAGCTAAGGTAATTATATGATCCAAATACTAGTGTCGGAATGTATAGACAGCAACGTGCGGCAGTTGTGACAAACACGGAAACTCAATAATCGGATTATAAATTTTATATGGAATTTTTTGTAACGGTGTGCGACACTTAGCAATGCAGTGGCAGCAAGTGCTGTTCTGCAATAATTGTGGTCGTTTCCAACGTAGTGTGAGGGCTCTTAATTCTTGCACTCTGTCAAGGGACTAAATTTGTGAAATTTGTTTCACTTGGCCATGTATTTTTAAAAGGAATTGTTTGTGTTAATTCTTGCACTCTGTCAAGGGACTAAATTTGTGAAATTTGTTTCACTTGGCCATGTATTTTTAAGGGAATCGTTTGTGTTAGTAATGTGAGGAACGCTATAAATGTACAACTGCTTTATAGCCTGTAATACTACTGAATGTTATACAGTAATTGGCCCAAGTCAAGCTGATCGGCGTAATATTATGTTCCTAAAAACAGCTTAGTTTAATGGGGGAGGAGGATGGCGTAGTCCCCACTTAGTATAGGGATCATGGCGAATCTATCAACATAACTGTAGGTATTAATGGCTTGCATCACTATACGAGCCGCCCGACATAGGAGATTTCTGAAGGTCCTGAACCAGCCACGAGCTTTTACCATAGCATCCAAATGAAACCGATGACTTCTTTAACTTTTCCTTTTTATCGATCTGCTGCTCTCGTATTTGTAAGCCAACGATAATCAGCAAAATCAGCACCGCAAACACAAAGAAGTGCCGCAAAACGAGCAAAATCAGTCGGCTCGGAGTTACAAAAAGATGATACATTCATTCGCTCGGCTGATTGTCAGGGTACGCGGAATGACGTAAAGTCTTGAGTTCGGAAAATTATTTGAGGCCAGCTGCGATAGGCATGGGCTGGTCGGCCCTTGCCTAGGGAACACCCACGCTGAGAGAGTCGACAAAGTTCGAATATTGACCAAGGCCAATTATTAGTCATACGGGATTGCCAAGGGATCGAAAACCAGTTTGTGGAAGTTGGCAGGCCGAGGCGGCACGATGACTGCCGTCAAAGACTGACGACTCGTATCGAACGCATGCGCCCGGAAGCAAGAAGCCGGAACCTTCAGCTCCCGAACGACAGTTGTCTTTGCCACAAACGCCGGTGTAGACCTGAAACAGCAAATTGTTTGTGCAAAAAACCTATTTTTAAAGAGAAACAGGAGACAGTTACACTTTTCCTTAACACAGTCCTTGAAAGTACTGAGGTGCCCATATCAAAATTTGTGCACACTATGTGCATGTTTTACACATTCGCAATCGTATCGCTAGTGGCAATCTTTTGAAGATGCTAATAAATGTCAGTATCCTGCTTCGCCAAATCCGACATACTATTATTGTTGTGTTTTATGCAGTTTAGGAATGGACACGTTTGTCCTTAATATAACGCCTACATTATAAATGTCATTGAGTTACAAACCGCCCGAGTGTAATTTCGCCTTCCAGATTATGAAAAGTGAGTCAGGATGTTTTTATACTTTAAAACATGTTTTTCTTTACCGGTACAAAACAGCAAACCACAGCACTGCATAAAAATAAATGAGTTCGCTGTTCGTTCGAGGAATTTCAAACATTGCTTTTAAAAGGCGTTCGAACTTTGTTCGATAAGTTTGCGAAATTTGCAGCGCTCGTTTTTAAATTTGTCTTCAAGAGATCTTGTTCGAATCGTGTCAGGATCTTATTTGTAAACATTAATTTTACTCTATTTCTGTTCGATTTTCGTGCAGTTGAAATTAAATAGTCACTGCTTAGTAACAAAACTGCAAAATTTGAACTAATATAGGCTTGTTCTAAGTCTTTTAAATTTTACAACGTAGAACACCTCAAAATGATCAAAAGATTAGCATTGATTTTACGCGACCACATAGGAGTTCTTTGTCCAAAGAGAAACTACGCTCATTAGTTCCGTTTCACAAAATATATATTTGCGACCTGAATGAAATATGCAGCAGGAGGACATTTAGCTGTGAAATATTAAGTTGAATTCATTTACCTTCGCACCAAATTGCTAGCAAGTGTCGCACAAAAGGGCTCTGTCACAAAACTGAGTATCCCTCAAGCGAGGATAGAAACGGTACAGGTGTGGTTTCATCTATCATGTTGTCATTATATACATGTAATCCACCGAAAAGTTACAGAATATAGTTTAAGCCATCGCATTCAGTATTCCGATAACCTTACCACATAGACCACCCATTAATGCCCTACACGCAATACATCCAAACAAATTAAAACAGCCTAGTTACAGGAAATCGAGTTAAATGATTCTAAACCCACTGCAAACCACTGAGAAGGCATGTCTGCTGGTTTCTATATCACCAAACCATCGTATTCAACATTACAGAAAACCAAAAGTACTCGCCACTGTGGCGATTACAGAATATAGATCATTCTCAATGCCTTGCACGTAATATATAACCAAACAAACGAAGACAGATATTGTCCACATCGGTTTCATTCACCCCAAAACCTTTAAAAGATAGCCAAACCTTCGTATTCAGCCTCTCGAAAAACCTATAGACAGACCAGTCTTGATGCCCTGCACAAAATCTACTCAAACAAATGAAGACCGACTACGTTTTGGTAATCGGGTTCATCGACTGTAAAACCGTAGAAATTCTCGGAAAGATATAATAGTAGTCAAGTTAGACTCTAGATAACAAAACCTCTATTTTCGGCGTGTTTGACGTTGGACATGAACGCAAATAGATCATTCACGATGATGAGTATACACATGTTTCAATACATTTGATTCGGTTCGCCAAAACACACCAGTACATCTGGTGAAATACGTTTTACATCCAAAAATTTTGCTTCCTAACACAGCCGCCTTTTTCGTATACCACTTGCTAAATGTTGGTCGATAAAGATTTTAAATTTAGTAATTTTTCAAATTGTGACCGCATTACCCTGAGGTCGCCAGTTATCCTATGAAACATGTATCCAATACTATTGTATTCTTTGTCATTACTAAAGACAGGAAATTCGGATACGATACATCAAATCGGGATATCACGATAATATTGATATCCTCACATTGCAACTTGTAATAAACTGCAACATTTACCCCAGTGGTTACTGGGAAATTTGATGCTACCGACGAGACGCTCTTTACAGCCATGTTTTCATTTGACTTTCGGAAAGAGGTGTTTACCGTTGGTTCCACATAATGTGTTTGACCGTTTCCAGTTACCGATTAGAAATCCACAATTTTACGCGGTTATCGGGCTTTCTACACTGTTATCAATTTGCCACAGAAGAGCGGGTCTACCGCTTTCTGTTTCCATTTTACTTAACAAAAATAATTGTTGGTTCCACATTATGTGTTTGACCGTTTTCAGTTACCAATTAGAAATCCACAATTTTACGCGGTTATCCGGGTTTCTACACTGTTATCAATTTGCCACAGAAGAGCGGGTCTACCCCCTTTCTGTTTCTATTTTACTTAACCAAAATAATTGTTGGTTCCGCATTATATGTTTGACCGTTTTCAGTTACCGATTAGAAATCCACAATTTTACGCGGTTATCCGGCTTTCTACACTGTTATCAGTTTGCCACAGAAGAGCGGGTCTACCCCCTTTCTGTTTTTTATTTTACTTAGCCAAAATAATTTGTATCAAACTTTCCTTACCAAAATTGTTGTATTTAATATGAATACACTATAAATTGTTTTGTCGATTAAACTTATTATAATATAATTATAATATTAAATATAATTAATTATATATAATTATATCTCTATATTATTACAGAGATATATAGGCAGATGAATAGGCGAGATTAACCCCTTTCTGTCCTTACGTTATTCATTTCCTTATGGGAATTTTCTACGTTATTATAAACATGTGTGGCAATGTTCTGCGAACGCTAGTAAGCATGCTGTGCGGACGACGCTTAATGATTTCTCATTCTCGAGTCGTATGAACGCGTTTCAGAAGCAGAACATTGCAGTAAATGTAAAGTCTCGTATGTACCATAGGAACTGAATAAAATTTGATTTGAAAAGAGGAAATTTCTGCTCATAGAACAATATACTTATGACTAAAAGTTCTGCAGACTCCACTTTTAAAATAATTTTAGTTTTTCGGCACGAATTTTACACCATCGCCCTTCAATAAAAATTTGACCATCTATATTCTTCGATAAAATTTACTGAAGTCAATGAACAAGGCTACGGTTGTTGAATTTTGAATCAGAAGCCATCGTAGCGACGGCTTCATCTCGTTGAACTAGGTCGGAATTAAATTCATTGACACAAATCAAGAGAACTAAATACTGACAAATTAATGATCGTATAATTTCTTCAATCTTTCCAACGGCCGGTCGAGGAATAATTTAACTCTTTGCACGAAATCTGCGAAATATCATAAAATCACTGTTCGAAATCGCACCTGAACTTTCAAAAAACAAGTATCTCCTTTATCGCCAGCTTCCATGAGATGAATGAAAGGTTGGTTTTTGTCGTTGGTCGCTTCCACCAACGCATTGAGGCTTCCATCTTCATCCAAATCGATAAACGTAGAAAGGTCTGCAGTCGTATAGTGTCCTAGCGGGATCCATGCTACTTGGAAGCGCCTACTGGCTTGCGGCGGCGCTGAAGGTCCTGCTTTAATACATGTCTCAGGGTCGATATTTTTGATACTTTCGGATGGTTTCTGTTGCGTACGTAGCCCGATGTGATTAGCGATGTCGTCAAAACTTTCTAGGCGGAATATTTCGGCCATACACGGAACGTTGCGAATTAAAAATGCAGAGCGATCACCGTTACCATTGGTTAGAACACCGGTGAGGTCAGGAAATCCAGAGCGATCATAATCGCCTGGACGCAACGCCATGCCTGAAAAAATGCTAATATAAGTAAGTATATATATACGTAGTAGAGTTCCTTGGTGTATTAATAGTTACTCGTACAGAGAGAAGTAACGAAACGTTTATTCTGACGCAATGCAAACCCGAAATATGTTTATTTCGAAGTTGATTTAAGCAACGTGAAATCCTATACAAATTCCGTTCATTACCCATGCAGAACGACTCATAATCAAAGCAAAAACAAGGCTTAGGTCGCTTAGACTTTTAGTGGCCAAACCCGGAAGTTCAGAGAATTTACCAATCAACTGTCAAAAAACTATGTTGTAAAGGCTATTCTTCACAATGAAAGATCCTGACGCCGGCAGTGTGAACCCATAATATACCATGGTTGGCTTTCATTAGGTATTTCGATGTTACGAATCTTATCAAAGTTTTGACACATAACTCGGGGAAGCACCCATGTTTAGGTCATTTATGTTCACAGATTATATTAACTAAAACGTAGCGAGCCAAGGAAGCGAAGTTTCCACTGAAGGCGCTAGACGGAAAGTCGTGAAAATTTATTTGTCTATCGCTATCATTCTCAGCTCATTTTCGGATGGACGGATTTCGACATATTTTTTGCTCTATAGCAATATTGGTGAGGATGTGTTCTTTAGTTGAACGAGAAAAGCTCTAAGCACATCTTCCGGGTGAAGATGGCAAAAACAGGTTTTTAAGGGCTCTTCGCCAAGCTTGGCCCTGCGGGTACCACTGTTTCGCAGATCATATATCTCGACATAGACTTGTATTGAAAAACGAAGACCACAACGCAGAATTAGCTCAACGCGATCTACAATTTTGCTGATCATTTTTGTGAAACCACTACCTGGGCCGCTATGGGCCCAAATATGGTTAGTCGACCCTTTGCTAGAAATAGCGATTTTTCTAATTTCGTCGTGTTATTGCTTGTTGTTGCCTTATAATGAGTGCCTAATAAGTCATCAAGCACGCGGAATACGATAGTTATTCTATCTAGAGTCCAACTTGGCTATATTAAATCTTTTCATAGGGTTTCAAGGTCGACGAACCCGATGTCCAAAATGCGCATTTTGATTTGTTTGATTATGCTTCGGTGTGCAGGGCATCAGGAATGGCCAATATGGTATTTTACAAGGCTAAATGCAATGATTTGATTATTTAGAGTCCGATTTTATGCATGCCTTTTGAACGGGTTTAGTGCCAACGAATCCAATTTCCAGAATATAGTCATCTTCCGATGTTTAGTCACGCATTGCGCAAAGGTTATCAAGAATTGACTCAGGCTATCCGGAAAGCTGAATACGATGGTTTGGTTATCTACAGTGCAGTACGTCTTTATGACTTTCCAGAAGTTTTCATTGGGTTTAGGGTCACCGTACCCGATTGCCAGAATATTGTCAGCTTCAGTAGTTTGGTACATTTCATCAAAAATAGTGTATGTAGAGGTTTTTCGGTATGCTGAACACAATGGTTTGATTATCTACAGTCCGTCATGCATTTCACGCCTTTTTGTGGGTTTTCAATGGATTTAGGGACAATCAATCCGATTTATAAAGAATATAGGCGGTCTCCAGTAGTTTGTTACATTATATGAAAATACGTATGTACAGAAAAATACTTATTCTTTTTCCATCACCTTTCGGCATTTACAATGGGTCGCCTTAATGTCCCCTCCTTTTGGGAGGGCAGTGAACATGCTAGCGCCCATAAAATGTTTGAATGTACGGCAAGACAGATTAATAAAATTGATAGTTCAAAAGAAAAGCCCATGCGAGCTGCAAAATTGGAAAAACCACAGTTTATATTACCATAGGTATAGCAGCAATTCGCGTGACGAAGGGAACTAAAGCGAAAGTGGATAATCTACGGTCAACAGTTGTACCATACGGTCCCTGAGCCATAGTGAAAGTGCAAAACCCTCAATGATCAAAGCAATTACACTTAGGACAATAAGAAGTCAATGTTTTCAGCATATTTCAAAACCATTAGAGGATCCTCTTCGTCAAATGAACGAAAAAGTGGAGACTTTAGGAACCTACAGACCACGCCTTTCAGAAAATTAAGCACCTAGTGAACGAGCGCACAAAGAATATGCAACCCCGCTTTCAACGTATCCAGTAACCCATACTTTCAACACATGGTCAAGTTCTATGAACAAAGTAGCCAAGCGGTTCAAGTTTTCGGCATTAATTTTTTGAACAGAAAACTGTCGAAAGAGCTGTTTAACATTTCACAAAAGAGCAAAAAGTTAGATGCATTTTTTTCGAAAATCATTTGTGTTGATAATGAGGCGGCTGGGTTATGGTTGCCGCAGGCGCAAAAAGATTTTTGCTCCTCAGAATGCTATAAAGAAACTACTCTACGTCACTCCATTAATAGCAACTACAAAGCCACAAATAATTTCAGCACAATAATAGAAGAAACTTGTCAAAATGCTCAGATCAAACATATACTACACAGCCTAGCCATACTTTCAAGTGGAACCAGGTCCTGCTGTGACATCACGTCTGGTGTCAAAAACGACCACTGAGTCTGTTTCGACTCCCCGATAGGCTCATACGCTGTTGTGTTGATCCGAATCGTTTGCCATACTACACCGCTGCTGCTCTCACCATCGCTTCGAAGCCAAGCGAGCAATCGTGACGAGGTCGAACATTTTTCGAACGAGCCACGGTCACACGCTGGCAAGACGACGTCGACATGACCGTCCAAGTCGAAATCAGCAAATATCGCCGGCCCCAGCCACAGCTTGGCTGGATCGAGACGTGCAATCGGAAGCAGCTGCTTCTCGCCCAGCGATTGTGCAGCGGTAGCATCGTCAAACGGCGAAACAATCAAGTTGAGCTTGAGGCGCCATGTCTTCGATTTGAACGACCACATCCAGGTCTAAAAACGAATTTATAAGAGTCATCACTAAGTATTGAAGTAAGCCGGCCGACGATAGCGGTGTCTCTTCAAGTACCCAAACGTGGAAACAATATTTTGTCCGTATGTGTCACGTGCAAGACATCACTCTGCTTACAGGTTATACAGTGTATTAACGTCACCAAATTATACTTAGACAGGCCAGTCGTCCAGCTGTGTCGAACGTATAAAATTTCCGCCGCACCATCAAAATTGACCAATTTTGAGCTCACGAAATCTAGGAACGACTAGTATTTCTGACTACAGCCAAATTTCTGCTAAAAAATATCACATGTCCAGCTTTTTAATACAAAATGCCAGACACAACCAGACGCACCAAATTGTCGATCATCGTTAGTTTACTGATATAATTTTGTTCTTTTCTAGTAAAAATTAAAAAGAGTGTCCATAGAACAAAAAAATCGATTGGCAACGTATTCTTAAGTTATCACAAAACGCCTTACCTCAAAATTAACTTTATCATCTTTGTCTACCGTTCTTATCACAATATCAGGCACTAAGTCTGAGTCGATATCTACGTAAGCCACAGGAGCTACCAAGTCAAACTCTGCCAGAGCTATTTCTTCGTCGTTGGTCTCATTAAGGCAACCCATTTTTCTTGAGATTATATCTCGTTGTCCTTTTGCGCCCAAAAAGCACGTTCGTCTACCATCTATTACAGTTAGCAAATCGTGCGCTCCATCGAAATCAATGTCCAATATACTTGGCTGTGCGCTAAGTTCAGTTAGGATTTCGGGATTCTGCTGCTGACCATTTCCAGACGCATTGAACCCCTCTCGACTTCCATAATAGATATATGCGGTGTAAATTGGCGGAGTACTGGTCGGATTTTTCCGCTCGCGTACCCTAGTTAAAACCAAGTCAGCAAACGAATCCGCATTAAAATCGCCCAGAGCCGCGTTAGCTATCGTCCATTTCCCACCACTGGGATCATTCGGCAAAGTAACGCTATGTCTTACATCTTGCACAAAAATAAATTCTCCAAACATTCGGTCAGTCCCCGACAAATAGGCTTCGACGCGGGATGAATTCTTGGACAGCAATAGGTCAACATACTGATCATGATTTAAATCAGCTAAGCCCACCAGTCGTCCGGGATAGTCACTGCTCCCGTGGCCCGGTCCGCTAGGGACCTCTGAGCTAAGTGCCTCGAGGACCCAATGCAGCACCAGGAGGAGCACGGGCGCCAAAACTCGACTATAATCAATTATGGCTTCCGTTGTAATTTTATGATTTACAACTACTACTGATCAAGTATAGAATTGATAATAACACAAGTAATCTAAACACCAACTGATTACTAAAATTTATCACAATTTATTAACTAAAAAACGGTTTTTACAAACAACAAAGTCACACTTACTGCGCAGCGACTCGCAAATGACCAACCTGTGAAACGGTCGCGAGTAAAGCGTGTAAACATCTTCGCTACAAAATTTTTTCATCTACCTCGATGTACACTGCCCAGTGGCATGTCCACTTAACTTTTTACAGGCGCAATTGAAATGCACGCTATGCAGTTCTCGATACACTAAGCTTAAGCTAACGCCTTTACATTAGACCTATAGTAAGTTGGGGGAAGGGCTGCCACGTCCTGAACCACTCGCACCATGCTGTTCATTTTCTGACAATAGAACCGATCTCATTTTGCCGATGAAACCTAAAACACACGAAAGCGACAATTCTCCAAATTCAGCAGTGTTCAAGACTTATGGGTGTTATTAGTCTTAATTAGTACAGCTATTCATCCTATTTATACCTGCAAATAGTATAACGACAATATCTCCGCAACCGCGCGAGGGATATGAGTGTTATTGATCTCATTTGATACGATTTATCCCTAAATTCCGAGTTGTTATTAGTCTTAATTAGTCCAGCTGTTCATACTCTTTATACGTGCAAATAGTATAACGACAATATCTCCGCAACCGCGCGAGGGATATGAGTGTTATTGATCTCATTTGATACGATTTATCCCTGAATTGTGAGTTAGTAGTCTTAATTAGTACAGCTGTTCATCCTCTTTATACGTGCAAATAGTATAACGACAATATCTCCGCAACCGTGCGAGGGATATGAGTGTTATTGATCTTATTTGATACGACTTATCCCTAAATTGCGAGTTATGAATGCACTATAAAAGCGGCTATATATCGCAAACAATCCAAGCAACATACATGATAGTCGGCTCATTTTGTAGTCTGTCGCAAAATAGCTGTGTACGTCTCTCTGATTCAGAACCCACCACAATACTACATTACAGCTCGTTGAGACGCTAACGCATATTTACAATACAAACAATAAATTGCGATTACACAGCCATCTTTGTAGTGGAACTGTACAGTATTATCGAACCCAATTTGTTTCGGAAAGTTACCCCATTGGAATGTGGTCGACAGAAACCTAAATTTAATGCAAAACTTTGTACATATAAAATTAAACGGCAAAAACATTGGCTTGTCCGAAGCTACAAACCTAAACAGTAGCACGCACAAACACAGCGCAACGTACAGAAGACTCCGCAGGGCAAAAACAGCGGAAAGTTTTCCCTACAAAGGGAATATAATCTGCAAGAACAGAAGCACAGGATGCTATACGGCCTTCCAAAGCTCCCAGCCACTACGAATCTCATGTCAAAAAATGCGGCAAACTGAGAACAGTGTTACATGCTTGCGATTCGTAATGGTGTACGTACTGCACAAAATGGAATCGTATTTCTTTAATTTTATGATGTGATAAGGCAGTAAAAGAAAACCTGGTCCGACAAGAGCATTGCAGTAAAACACCTTGCGCCGATACAAAAACCGCTCAACAACAATTCTCTTTGAAATTCCACGTGAACAAAAAAAACAAGGCAGAACAAATTTTACTTCACAGACTATATAAACAAACAAAATACAAGTTTCGATAGAATTTAATCACATTTAATTACAGGCAGCAAAATGTAATGTGAGACAATTATATATTGCTGCAGGTTCCCAATCTTGCACACATCGGAGGCAGAATAAGTGCACGCATGTTCGCAGCCTCAGACTTTAAGCTTAAAATTGCAGCAGAATTGGGTCATAAGTCGGAGATCGCGGCATGTTGCACTGCATAACAGTGACATATTACTATAAATGATTTTAATGAAGTGTTTTCAATAGCACACTTTGGTTAGCAAAGTGAAAAAGGCAGAATTACAAACCAAAAAATCCGTTTAGCTAAAAATCAGTGTTCATGCTGCATTATGTAGTTTTTTATAACCCACCACAATGCATGAAGAGTTATATATGTGCGACGTTAATCATACAGCAAAAATAACTTATTACCTATATATACATATATATTGGAATGAAACCTACATAATACACCAATCAGACCTAAGCAGTCCTGTAGCGCAGGCAAACTAGTAAATTTATCGAAACTGCAGAACGTAATGAAGCATAGGTACACCTACGCATTTTGTGTGCACAGCCAATCAGCTCTAGATAGCATACGTCGATATGCTGTATGTGGATATCTCACAATACCGCACAAGTTAGAACAAAACTAACAACAGCGATAATTTTCCCACGCACAAAAACCCCCAGATGCAAGCTATCAGCCTACGTCCCAATATGGGAATTTTGTGTCGTTCTATGGGGCCGCCATACCCATGGAATCATGGGTCGCAGAAAAAAATCAACACCCGCAAAGAGTTTCACATGCCCGAAAACCCACAAGGTGAAACTTTTCTGCCGCCAAGAACGTCAGAACAAATTTTGAATTTTGAGTCGATGAACCACGAGGGTGCCATACCTCAAACCCCTCAACTCCAGAACCAGAGCCTTTCGAAAAACAGAAAATAGACATCGGCACTTATCATTTTACTATGAAATACAACCAAGCAGAGAAAAAATCCCAAAGTTAAAAATAACCTTGCTTCCTCGAAGGCTACTTAAATGGAGTAAAAAAATCAAAGTAAAAACATTTTGACCCCTGGCCTTGAAACCAGATCCCAAATCAAAAACGCTCGGGGATGTACACGGTAGACTATGCCGGTTCGAATGAGCTCAAGATCATGAAAATCGGTTAAGTCCTTCCCGAGTTATGGCCGATCACACACACACAAACGAAATGTAAAAACTGTCACACCTACAACACACATTCTCTACTGCGTTCTTACAATTATCTTGGGTTTAGAAACTAGGCAGGAAGCAAGGATTCATGCCATAAAGTATACAAACCAACTCAAAGGTACTGCTGGAAATGGGAGGCTGCTGATCAGACCTTATGTTAATCACAATATTATCATCAACAAAAGCAAGGATATCAATGTTTTATACACCGTTAAAAATTCAATATACCAGCTTTTACATCATTCAATGACTTTAGGCGTAGATGCTGGAACCCTGTCACAAACCTGTAAAACTAACCCCACAAGTTAATAGGGAATTTCATAAGGACAGCATCCAATTGCCAACATAGCAGCACTAGCCACAATATGACTGCCGTCTTACGAGAAAACAAAAAACTATTCAATTACAAAATAAAATTGTATTTCTCCACGACAAAGAGTAGTTTAGAAATAGCTAGATATTAGTCGTTTCATAAGTAAAACAACTATATATCGTAATACTATTAGATTTAATATTTAGAAGTCTTTCAGATTTATGTATTTACATTTTAGGTGCCATAGCCCGACATATATATACAAAGTATTATTTAACCGCACAGATATACTATGTAAGCCTGCGTAAGCCATGAAATTATAATTTTCAAAAGATTGCTAATCAACCTTGTTTTACTCCATGTTTATGTAATCAGTTCCAGTTGGTCCTCTCCCACTGTGTGTGCGTGTGGGTGATGTAAAAACACCCATTTCGATCCACTTACGGTAGTTGGTAATACATCATGGGTTACGCCATGAGCAACAAAGGACATTCCTAAACTTATTGTCGATAAAGTATTAACTTTAGAACAAACAACAGATAATCCTAATATTCTGATGCACAATATTCGTCAAAAATGACCACTGCTATGGTTTGATATTCGTTCGCCGAAAAATTTCAAAAACTTTGTTCGGAAGTTAGTGTTAACGGTGCAATCGTAAACATTTTTATTTGAGAGCTTTATAAATGTGTTGACTAACAATATTACACGTGTTCAATAAAACGTTACAGGCTATGAATTCAGCAAAATGTTACAAACTTCTATAAATATTGTGCGATTTCTGCCGCATTTTGATTTTTTTTTCAAAACTCTAATAGTTTGTTCTGGCGAGTACAATATTTGACGGAGGCAAGACGAGCCACCGAAGGTGGCGAGTCGCAGCCGGAGGCGTACATTTAACTTTATATATATCAATATACTAGACGCAAAAATTTAATTTTCTCTGTGACTTTTTTTTTGTTTGTCACAGACAGGTCTGCAGGTTGAACGCCTGGGCCGATTTTAGAAATTTTTTTTTCTTCGTGTTGCATATTCTCTTGCGCAGTGCCCTTTCATTGAGAACTTTTTTCTACGAAAATTGCTTTGTACTCAAAATTAAGCAAATGTTGCTCAAACTTAGGGATTTTTGCCATTTTTTCAGCTTTTTCACCGCATCTCGACAACCGTTCGTGCTATTTCGGCGATTTTTTTACATAAAATGTATTTTCACGTTTTCTAAACAGCTGTATATAGCTGATTGACGTATTTCATCTCTTTCCTTAAAAATTAAGCAAATTCTCTTAAAATTGACTTAGGGAAACCTAAGTTCATCATATCTCGACAACCGTTCGTGCTATCTCGGTCATTTTTTGACATAACATGTACCTTCACGTTTTCTAAAAGATTTTATACGAGTGATCTACTTACCTTTATAAATTTTCTTAAAATTAAGCAAAGTCTCTTAAAAATGAGTGAAAAATTATTAAGTGTGTTATAACTTTTGAATGACTCGGCCGATTTGGACTAAATTTCATTGATGGGTACAACTTGATAGATGTATTGTCATTCTACTGTATAAATAACTAGACGTTTTCATGTCTTCCTCTTATTATTGTTACCAAAAATGTTAGAAATTCCACAAGCTGTATGCACTATTCACGCCGTTGTTAACCACCATGCCTCCGTCACCCACGTTTACGTGTTACTAGTTATATCTCAAAGTAATTATTATAATAGGTAACTTATTATCACAAGTAGGATAATCAACACAACAACGTCACAAGTGTTTCCATTGCAAGCAGCAAAAGATATGAAATGTACAATGAGTTAGTTAAACCATCGTTTCATGGACACAGTCACTTGTACAAATTGCTTTCGTTTCGAGATCACACCGCTCTCTTAGGATATTTAAACCTAGGTTTGGTTACGTTTAGAGCCACTAAGCAAAACCATAAGTAATGGTACATCCCATTAAAAGTATAATCTCTTCGCATTGCTGATCGTACCATCGACTGGACAATACGGACACTTTAGCCTGAAAAAATACTGACTAGCAGTGACGATCAAGAAATTACTGTCGCGTTTGCGATAACGCGAGCGATCAGTTGTCATTTCTGGCGAGTACTGTACGTATGTAATGAGCATCAGGTGATATCTATACATTTAAACATAACTCCATTCAAGATGTTTACAAACTTTTTTGTACATTTCATGGTAAACATATCAAATACAGCCTCTGAATAATAGCCACTGTTGTTGCAATATCATTCGAAGCATGTTTCAAAGTGGAGGCAGATGAGCTTCACATTTCTAACATAAATACCTATGACATAACGAACAAATGAAAAAACCTGTTAACTGGAACGGAGCGACTAGAGTTTCTTCAAATATCGCACATTGTTTTTTGTCCGTCTCTCGTCCGTAAACTCTTCACCAGATGGCTAGATTTTAGCAATTTTTATGCGATGCATGACACAATATAGTTGTGCGTCTAACTTTGCATTGGAGCTGGTCCAATCATTGTCACTTAACCAAAACGAATTGCAGACTTTTTGGGGTCTATTCTACGTTATTACTCCTGCAATGGTTATCGAATAGAAAAATGGGGACGGAATCCTGTCATAAACTAGTAATTTTATCGAGATTGCAGAACGTAATGAAGCATAGGTACACCTACGCATTTTGTGTGCACAGCCAATCAGCTCTAGATAACATACGTCGATATGCTATATGTGGATATCACAAAATAACGCACAAGTTAGGACAAAACTAACAACGGAAATAAGTTTCCCATGTCGAAAAACCCGAAGTGCAAGCTATCAGCCTCCCAGAACGTCACAATAAAATAATTGGGAATTTTAGGCCGATGAATCAGGGGCGCTACACCCTCGTACCCATGGAACTATATGGGTTACAGCGCAAAACCAACGCCGGCAATGAGTTTCCCATGCCCGAAAACCCCCAAGTGACACTTTTCATCCGCACAGGACGTCATAACAAATTCGAAAATTTTGGGTCGAGGAACCATTGAGACGCCAGAAATTGGAGTAACATGGGACAAAACCCCCCACATTTTGACCCCTGAACCGACCCCAATTCAAAAAACGCTCGAAGATGTCCACGATAAATCGAATATGCCGGTTCGAATGAGTCCAAGGTCATGAAAATCGGTTCAGTCGTTCCCGAGTTATGACCCATCACACACACAGACGGAATTTAAAAAAGATTTCTCCCCTGCTCCACACAATCTCCACTACATTTTGATAAGCACAACCTTATAGCTATGCATTTTGTGAGAGCAGCGATTCAAGGTTTAAAAATACCGTGGAAATATGGTTTTACGGTAGACGAAACAAGTTTATTGCTGCTGGTGGCGTAAGATAGTTACAGCATTATTGCATTGTTTCAACAGATTGCGTACATTGGTTTGAAATTACATTAAGAAAGTGATCAACCATGTGGGAGGGTGGTATCAGAGATAAATTTGCTGTAAATTTGGAGCCCAAAATATTCACATTCTGATACTTTTTCAATACAGATGTGTAAGCAGTTGTTTAGCATATGTATATTGTTATTTGCCGTTGCTGAACACGACAGAAGCACTTGTATTTGTGTGGTATGCACTAAATTATGTAGATGTTGGGGCTCTACAGCGTAAAAACGTATTCTTCAATAACTTTCCTTAAAATTTGTGATTTATAAATTTCAAAACTTTTCGTTTTTTGGTCATTGCAAGAAGGAGGTCACTACGAGCAAATCAGACACACTCGTCCTGTTTTTTCTTGCTTCGCGAGTAGCTGGTATAAAAAATAATGCTAACATTGTTCAAAAATACTCGAAGTGCGTTTAAAAAAATTTTGTTGCTCGAGAATATCCTACAGTAGTACTCAATCAGTTTTTTTCGAAACTCTACAGTCCTTTATGACAGGTCATCGTACTGGCGAATGTATACAATAATTATTTATATATACACCAAAACAACTCAACTGCTACGGGCTTGACTGTCTGCCACTTAGCGGTATTTGTGGCATTATAAAAAAATATTTCAGCAGTTGACTGCTGTACAAAGAACCAGCAAAATAATAATTTTAAAAAAGCCCTAAAATTTTTGCCTTGGTTCATTGTAACAAAACTTTATAAAGCTGAATAAAATTTATTATACATTATGGCTCGTTTGCCTACATAGTAATTCAAAATATGGTAAATAATGAGAAAATATAAGAAAACTCACTTATTTCCCGACGCCAATGTATGCATTGCATCGCGCGAAATGACATGACCACAAACTAGTCTCATTGGCGGATTCGTCGAGTCCAGTGTTTGTTGACGCAAGATTGGACATGTGAATATCGAATGAAAACGGCACTCCGGACCAAGATCGATCTCCACCTAAGAGAAACAATGAAGAAGATACGTCCCGTCGAGTTTCATTACTTCGTTGATTAGACAAAGTGTTGCACCATACAAAGGAAAGCTAGAAATTTTTGACACACACTGGATTTTAACCAGCTCCATTTATGTAGAGTTCGAATGTGGAATTTTTCAGCTGGAATTAAAATGTAAGCCGCCTTTCCACAGCAGCGTTCCGTGTAATTTGGCACAATAGTTGTTTTGTTCATAACCATGTAGCGGCTACCCTAGCTCTAGTTAAGAGGAAAATGGTTTATCTATCAGTATTATTACAATATATTCCCAACTATCGTTGGGCGTTAATTCGAGAAAACTTTTATACCATGGCCACAGCTTTTCTGAATTATATTTCACAGCGATTAAAAAATGTATAAACTTATTACATAGCTAAACGTGAAGATCGGTAATTGTTTTTTGTGTTAGCTTTTTGCTTTTTTCAACTATTTTTGAAGATAAATTCTCACGTAAGTTGGGAATTCGTCGACCGAGGCGCTATATAGGTATATTGTGTACACTAAGCGAAATCCTCAGCCACAATTACTAACTGTAAAATATGTTAAACTAAATGACAAAAAGAAGCCTATAATATTGATTCTACAGGATTACATAGGTTTTCTGCTACCATATAATTTACTAACGAGAACAAAATAAACAACCTAGACAGAGTTTAAGAAATTGCCGTAATGGCTCATCTTTTATTCAAAATTATGGTTATATACAGTAACGGACAAAAGTAAGTGCGCGAGACGGATGCAATTTCGTCTGTCCGCGCTCAGATGCAATTTCGATAGATAAAGACACGAAATGGCATCCGTCTGCACTTAGGCAGACGAAAGTGCGTCTATACGTACTTTCGACTTGGTGACTTTAGTTATAATAACTATGCTATTTGTCAGCAACAGAGCCGTCCGAACGCCAAACCTTCATGAAGCCTAGTTACGATAGCACAAACATTCGATGATGTGCCGACTGTCCTTGAAACTTGTTTGGCTGAGTGCTGAGAAATAAACAACTCAGAAAACCTATAAATTATTAAAAACCCTTTCACCACAAAATTAACTGAACAATCGTATTTTTACATAAAACAGCTTACGGGAAGTTCGTCTGAGGTTCCCCAAACGTCTTTAACCTGTCCACCCATTACTTGCTGAATATTCAACAGTGCTACCAGCGCCTGTGTTCCAGCGTTTAATCTAAAGTAAAAATCAACACTCCAACAGCTCTGTCTTCATACAATGCCAGCTCGTATCTCGTCTTTATAATCCAATCACAAAGTTAACCAAAAATGACATATTTCATGGTTGCCGCACAATTTTTGCCAATTTCTCGATTTCCTCACTCTTTGGGATCAAATTTCTAGTTTTAACACACCATTATGAAAAGTTCTCCAAGTAAAATGACCCGAAATAGCAAAAATATACACTCCGTCTACTGCGCATGCGATTAAACTGAAAATAACGCAAAATTTATTTTTGTTGTTTTAATTTTCAGCAAAAGTGTAGTTTCCGACGAAGGGATTTTGCACAAAGACCCGTTCTTGGCTTCTCAGGGTAAACAATAAAGGCAAATGAGAATGCTCGATGATAAATTTCCCATTTTCATAGTTTCCGTACCGTTTTCCGGTTTTTATATCATATTTCCAGTTTGTCTATCAAGTTCCAGTGTTTTCCAGCTCTTTCTCGTTTGTGGCAACACTGGCCTTTGCTACTTCAAAAAATTCTTTCAAAAAGCTAATAGGATTTAGCTTTTTCAGGTGTTTCACAAGTCATCTTCACAATCGTTGTTGAAACTATATAGGCGAGTTCATTATATAGCCGTCATTATGTGTAATCACCTGTGACAGGCTTTGTGTTTGATGTATATGAAGCGTGGAAAATGAATTTACAACGTTATACAGTCACGGACAGAAATAAATGCTCAAAAAACGAACGCAACAACGTTCGTTTATAAACGAACGTTACAACGTTAGTTTTCGTGTAGGTTCGTTCATAAATGAATGCAAAAAATCGTTATAAAATATGACAAATTTTGTTTACATTTACGCTTGTTTGTAAATCTTTGTGTTTACGTTTTATATTCTTAGTGTATTATTGTATAAAACGTAATACTCTTTACTATAGCGATATAGCCGCTTTAGCGTATTTCAAGTTAGATGGGCCCATTTCAAAATCAATTCCACATAATTCTACAACATACGTCGTCCCTATAACGCCTCACATGCTGCCGAATAAGACTTTTGACGCTCTATAAAATGAGATCAAGATTACATATATATTTTCAGCGGGTTATGAAGACATGCCCGTTCACGTGTATTTTAGGTCTCTGAAAAATAATAAAAAAAATTCGTGTCGGGCTCTGTATAACTAAGCCATTACATTCAGCGCACCGAAGATGTACGAATAGACCACATTTGATGTCCTGATCGAAATACACAACTAAATAAATGAAAAAAGACTACATTTTTTGTAAATAGAGTTCGTCGACTGCAAACCCCTGAAACACAATGGGAAGGTATAAAGTAGTCAAGCTGTACTCCTGGTAACGAAACGTTGCCGGTGTCGCGAGATGTGGGTTGAAAACACTGGTACACACATGGCCAGGTTTAACAAAGATCCCTTTAAAACCTGACTTTGCTATTTTAACCGCAATATGGGCAGAAGCGTTCAGCTAAAGGTAACGTCATCATCACCTTTGGTATCAAACATAAAAAATTTCCGAAATCCATCCATTCCAAGATGAGTTATGTGTGACAGAAACAAATAAAAATTTCAGTTCCCTTTACTGGCAATCGTGAAAGCTCCACTCGCTCCGGGTCAATTAACATAGATAGTATTTAGGTTCGAATCCTTTGTCGATCGGTCATCCTGTCAAGAGTTTCAGAATCAACAAAACATTTTTCGATTATATATGTGTTGAGCAGTTATTTAAATGTTCACCGACTGCTCAACTATGTATAACAAATTTGACGCTATAAAAGTGTGATACAGGGTTTAGTTCTTGTGGTAACAAGCTTCATTGAAAAACATCCACACACTTTCGAAAAAACATTTTCAAAACTTTTCTACATCAAAAGCGAAAAAGTGTACTAAATTTTAGTAACAGTTTGAAATGTAGATTCCCGGCAAAAATAAGTGCAACCGAAAACAACCTCAAACAGGTCGAAATAATGCTTAGCTTAATCAGAATTGATTTCATAAGCGGAATTTGGAAAAATAAAACGCTCGGTTCTCTTGTTTAGTTTTTTCAATTCTGTTTATTTTTCTCTCTAACCCACTAGTTTCTCCATTGGATGAAGCGTATCATCTAAGATGACACTGTATAACACTGTTCACATTACGACTATAGTATTACACCTCAAAAAATCTATGTCCTGTCGGTTTTGTCACATAATCTCAAAATAGAACTAAGATAGTTCGAATACTATGCATGTCTTAGACACATTGCATGTTGTTATTTCAACGCCATAAAGACAGTTTAATGATCGATAATAGAAAAGACGGCAAACGACAAAAACATTTTTGAAAGGCGAGGTAATAATAGCGTAGAAGGTAAACTAGTAAATCCATTTGTTCCAAGAAAGCACAATTATTGGTATATTTAATATTAAAAACAGAAACACCAGAAGATAGTCCTTTTCACATACATAGTCGATTTATAAAACGCCAAAAAAAGGTTTCGACTGTATTGCAGAAAACGTTGTAAAGTTCAATTTTTGTATGTTTCTGGTTAGACGAAGCTTCATAAAGTGTGGTGAAGTTCCTTTTCTCAATAGCTACTCTGAACCGTGCCAAACCCAAATAACAGCGTGGTGACAACTGCTACTGAAACAGTCTTTCAAAAGCGTAACAAAACGATGGTGTACGTACTATTATAGCAAGCGACAATGTCTTTAAAGTACATTAAAGGATCATAACTGATCCCAACATATTTTGATTTGGTTCCGGTCAAGTTACCAGTTCATAATGATAATTATATTTCATATACATTTTTCACCTTGCAACACGCAGCGATTTGTAAGCCATATCCGGATCGTACGGATAGCACGAGGGTATTTTCAAAAATTGTACTGTTCAAAAATTTGGTAATTTATAACCATGAGTGCTCATCTTTAAGCATGACTGGTGTATTTTACAACTAGATGTGACCGCTTAGATATGCCCTTATACGTAACCAAACTAGCATATATGGTATATATGGGTGTATTACTTAAGCTATATATACATACATAACATAAGTATCTGGTGTACTGCTTTATATGTACATATGAATAATAGCTTATGAACATTGCGAATCACATAGTCTTAAGCATTACAAACAAAACTAGGTTTCGAGCGATGGTTTTGGTGGGGTTAAATGTTCCAGTTCTATTATATAGTCATTTTTAAAATTTGTTGTTTATTTATAAGAAATTGTGTTTAAAAGAACATGTTTTTGACCAAAAAAACCCTGGAGCAAGTGAAATTACCAAAGCGGAATACATTAATTTTCGAAAATCGTAAACCTACAACTCAGTTACATCCAGCGATGTACCCAAAAGTGCACACAATATTCAAATAACCATTACAATTCTCTTACATCACACTCAGCGGACTTGTAACAGGCAAGCCTAGTATTGCACAAGCGTCGTGAGCCAACATATCGCCCAGCTCTGTCCATTGCGTTGGATTGACCAGTTCGGAGTAGGGCGAATTTTCAATCCCTTTCGGCAGATAGACTAGAGCGCCCATTAGTTTCTTGAATTCTGAAAGCAAAAAATATTTCAATGACAATTCAAACTACACTTAGTACGACCAAGAGTTCATTAGGGAAGAGTATGACACTTCCATACACTCACAAGTTAGGCCGTGTTTGATGATACGGGCGTTACGTTTTCGGCCTAACACACCCCCGTTTTTTTGGGGGGGCTCGAGATGCCCCGACCGCCCAGCTTCTGGGGAAAGGTGGTAGCTCGAAACTCCCCCAGTTTTTAGGGGGATAGGTCGGACCCCCGCCCCCAATTTCTGGGGGGGGTCGGTTTATAAGCAGCTGCCCCCTCCAGAAACTGAGGGGGGTGAGGACGAAAACGCCCATATTATCAAACTCGGGCTAACATGTGAGTGCAGGGAAGTGTCATACTCTTCCCTAAGACACTCTTGGCACGACCAAGAGTGCATATTGAATTTTGGAGAAGAGTATGACCCTGTTTGAAATCACCATACAAATATGTTCCGCTTACTGCTGTACATTTCGACCTTACCCCCTCAGTTTTGAGGCGTGGATTGTTGCCCTCTTCACTTCTATGGATAGTTATTATACAATGCGCAAAAATTGTTTCCGCAAAAATTGTTTATATGGTGACGGCGAGAAGTGTCATACTCTTCTCAAGAAGTCATCGTAAACTCTTGGTATGACAAAAACAGTACAACACAACGACATCTATTAGTTAACACGTATCACGTTCACATGTGTGTATAAATAAAATAACATAAATATATTAAAATGCATACTAATAATACTACATTAACCATTGACAGAATCCACAATGTTTAACGATTACAGCAAACAGTGTTTTAGATCCTGGATCTTAGACAGGAGGCACTGGTTAATCGGCTGCACCTAAATACAACTACCTATATTAGTGTTGATATATGTTTCATAAATTTTAGTTGCGGCAGAAACGGTAGCTAATGCTAAAAATATTTCAGTTTTAGTTATGCAAGGCCTAACTACCGACAGTAGTTGGAAAGAGAAACATTCCAAAGAACTGGAAAAAATTGATCTAGCGAGAAATCATATTACTCATTACATGTATATAATATTGCGACTCTTGAAAGACATATTTCATTTAATAGGCAGCTACACAAGCTTCTTCGCTAATAATTTATTCTACAGTGTCTAAATAACACTTGCTCAAAATCTTACGACCACAGCAAAACACATCCAAAAACTTCGAAATAGTACAACTATCCGATCATACAACCTAATTCGCATCACCACCTAATACTGCAACACAATCATATATCAGTACTTTGGCACAAAATGTCGCAAATAATCAGATAAAAACTTATTAATCACTCACCAACTGTATATTTGCCAGCAAATCGATGAAAATTCTTGGAATACGACAGTATTTCGCTGAGATCGGCACTTGGGCCTTGTTTGAGAAGCTCGATGAATTGAACGCGATGAAGCGAAAACTCCAAGCGACTGCCGATGCGACGTAGCTTACTACGGTTAGTCGCTGCCCAGCTGGAATATTTCAAGAAAAAACTTTATGAGCTGGTGAGACACCTCAGCAAGCAAGAAACCTGGCTAAAATTTTGAAATCTACACGTTTGACGGTAAATTTTTAAGCTTTTACTGATAACTCGGAAACAAAACACAAAAGGTTTCCATGGGCTAAAAACCTGTGCTCTCCAAATTGGGAGAGGTGGTCCCTGTCATCTCTCAGTTCCCCCTGGTTCAAAACATGTGCCCCCGGTTCATGCCCCTGTGGCAAAATTTATAGCGAATGGAGACGCCAGAAAACCGTAAGGTATTCGGCATTTTTCCACCAATGACCTTGCTGCGAAACTGAATCGTCTGTTTTTTATGCTTTGAGATCGAAAAATGACGATAAAGTTTTTATTACCACAAAAAAGGAATAACGGATCGATATGATTACTAATCTAGCAATCAACGCCAATCATTCGATGAAAAATTATGGTTGTCAAAGATATACAAATTATTTTTGCACCATCATCCACTGTTAGAGCAAAACACAAAAGCTTTACCTGTCACCTTATCGTGAGGTGAATTCCTGACTGAGTTACCCAAACGGCGGCATTTGAAAGATTTAGAAGGACTACAATCGAAATACGCGACTCTTGAAGCAATTTCTTCTCGCAAGCAAAGGTCGCCGTACTCAGTGAATATTGCGGTGCCCTGTGTTCAAGTTCGAAAGTAGAGGTGAGAGCGGGCCGATATTTTATGGCCCGGCCCGCTTTCCGGTAAAGGTCGGCCCGGTCCGCCCCGCAGATCTTAAATTCGAGCTAAGCCCTGCCCGCATTTTTAAAATTCAGGCCCGGCCCGGCCCGCATTTTAAAATTCAGGCGCGGCCCGGCCCGCATTTTTAAAATTCAGGCGCGGCCCGGCCCGCATTTGTAAAATTCAGGCGCGGCCCGGCCCGAGGGCCGGGCCGGACCGCCGGCCTCAACTCTCACCTAAAGTATTATACATTTACCGATATATGTGTATGTTATACATGTATATATTAATAATTTATATATAAACCAATGCTTATATAAACTTCAATTTGTGTTGGTGCTTAACAAGTTTGTGAGTGTGAATACACAAAGAAAAAATAGTTTTGGGTTTTACCTGAGTATATTAACTGGTACACTGCATGACTCATTTTACAAGATTATTAGTCAACACTACGGTACGGAGCTTGGTCCGATTTCAACCGGGAATAAAAATTTACGTTGTCTTTTATATTATTGTAGCAAAACATTGAACTTCATCAGTATTTTTTCAAAATATGAGCTGTGTAATTGTGTATTCGCATAATATTCATGAACACTGCACACCTAAGGATGAATATGTTTAAAGTTCAACTTAATTTTAATCGAGTTAAAATATACAAGCAAGTACACGGCAAAACATTCATCTTCATCGATATTTTTCAAGTTATCAGTCATAGTTAGCATATATATAATTGTTAATATACACACCCTTGAACAATATGTCTAATGTTTAACTTAAATGTAATAGGGTTAATAATAAACAAGCAGGTATGCCAAAAACATTCGACTTCATTTGTATTTTTCAAAATTCCTGCTATATGCTAACATATAATTGTTAATACACACCAGTCAATATAAGCCGTGAAAGTTTTGTAAATGATTTTGCGTTTAGACGATTCAATATATAAGTTTGCAGATAGATAACGGTCAAAAATGTGCTATTTTCCAACAGTATCTTGTGTGTCAACAGTATGGAATTCAAACTCCTAATGAACAGAAGAATTTTACCAAGAATTAAATTCCTTTACCTATGGTTGTCCAAGATTTTTTGTTAGAGATCAAGCCAAAACAATTGTTTAAAAATACAATATATTGTGAATTCTATTTGCTTTTTTTGAACACGAAAGAAAACTGAATCTCAGTTCAAATAATAAACTAAGCATAAGCACAAAAGCACTAGGTAAGCAAGCGCAAAAAGAAATAATATAGAAACAAATTTATAAAACGATGAATTTATAAAATATATGTTTTTACCGTGTTGTTTCTCACACCCACAAACTACGTCCACCGACCGATTACATACATACATATCAGGGAATAGCCGGAACCGTCCATTTAAACCGGATCCGGAACCTGGTCTTCGAAATTTATATATAGTAAAACAGATAATGGAAGAAATGAAGGTATAGTGGATTTAAAATGCATTAAAAATAACTTTTACATTAAACTTAATGTATTGCGATGGTATTATTGCGTTTCTGAAACTTTATAGAGACCGACTAAGCTAATAATGTTTATTTATCGATCAAATATGTCGGTTTTTGGACATTCAGAGCAAAAAATGTCTTCCACTATACACCATTGCGTATACTGCGTCAAGTCGAATGTGCTTACAAGCCTTGGAGCGTAGAATACACACTTTCGCTCTGTCTCCAGTCGCCTCCCTTTACTACACATACGTTTGTTGCATGTTCTTCTGTAGGAAACTTAAAATTATTGGTTTATATGATTCTAAGAGAAAATAATAGATAGAAGGTAATTTTCTGATCAGTGGTCAGAGACACTGGTTAGGCTAGCCTTGGACAAACAGTGCACGTCATTCAGATCATAATGATGATAACTTTCTAATCAGGATGCTATAAATGAAACACACTGTGATGCTGCTCGCACAGTTTCAATAAATACAGTTCATTGCGAAGAAAGCAGTTTCTAGCTGCGTTGCAGATAACGTTAGTTTACTTCAATTTAGACTGATTTACCAAGTTTACGAGCGCACTGGCGGGTGCTTGACGCAATTTATGTTAGCCAAACATACCCTAAGTACTTCTGCGTAAGCCATACTCTGTTACCGAGTTGGACCGGCCTAATTCAAACGTATCCCACAGACTTCGGGATGTGTAAAATAGCTGCTACAAGCATCGACCTGGCTTTGATTTAACAAACTCCTGCAGGTTATTATGAAAAATTCCTGCTCAAATTATGTGCCCTACTTACGTTTCACACGGCAAATTGGTTAGTTAATCTTTTCTTTTGCTTGGTTGTATTAAAGCTTGATCATTGTATAATTGAGCGCAGCGAGGTCGCCGAGCGAACCGTTTTTATTTTCTGTCTGGGAGCAAAAAAGTCGATGTCCGTTAGTCCGTTAGTCTTTCATGGATCTCAAGAACCACTGAACCTAGTTCAAAAAAATTTTTTTTCATTTGAAAGCTTATCATGTGAGGATGTGCACCTGATATTTTAGAAGTTTGGCAACATGCCAATCTTATCATTAATTAAGCTAATTAACACCCTAGTTAAACTCATAACAGCTTAAATATTGGTCTTAGAGTCGTTTTAACGGCATATACGTTGAGTTTTCTATGGGGAAATATGAAAATAGATGCATTGTGCATACAGGAATAGTATGGGCAAAATTACTTGCAGACTCCGTGTCCTATGATTTCATTGTTGTGCTTCGATTACCATTCATCACCATGCTGTATAAGCCACGTGACTTCCTTTGTCTTGCTTTTCGTTCGAACGGAATAAAAATATTCTTTCATTTACTCATTGCTGTCTAAGTAATAATTAATATATTATTGAGACATTGAGTACGTTCATATTACTAATGCCGTCGCTCCGCTCAAAAAATGTAGTTCCACAACGACTGGTATATATTACATATGTTTGGATTACAGTATGAAGCAAAAAACGTGGAAAATTTCAAGCAAAATTTTTAAACCGGAATTCCGGTATGGTTATTTGCCGGAACCGCATCCGGAACACGATTTTCGCCGGAACCGGAATTCCGGTTACTCCCTGATACATATACATGGTCACATTTGACTGTGCGTGTGCGAAAGCGGGCCGGAATTTTCAGGCCCGGCCCGGCCAGCTTTCTGGTAAACGTCGGCCCGGCCCGCAAATTTTATATTCAGGCTCGGCCCGGCCCGCATTTTTTAAACTCAGGCAAGGCCCGCACACCTTCGTTGGTAGGCCCAGCGCGAGGCCGTGGGCCTCAACTCTCACCTCTATTCAAAAGTACCAATAACAGTAAGACACATCATGGTTTTTCATCTCATCTGATTTGTCGACAACCCACTAACAATGCGACGATTAAAAATAAACATAGTTGCTTATCAGAAAAGCAGTTCTTTGCGGGATTGCAAGTAATCAGTTTTCATTGTAACATATTCACAAAATACTAGAGACTTCTCAACGCCAAGTTTTTTAGTTATGGATGTATTCTACAACACATGTAAACCACCAAAATAACGCATTATATTGGGTTGTGCCTGAACAATGAATGTATCTCAGAACAATTTAATGTTTGCTAAAAAGTTCGCAATTTATTTGTAAAATTGAGGTACAATGTACAAAGTGCATGACCGAATCTTTTAATAAGGGCATTGTTTGATCAAACCAAAGTCTGTTGCATCTCAAGTTTAAACGAATTCAATTCTGAATCATGGTTTCTCTTTTGGTATATATATTTTACTGTGTAAATACACAGTGTGGAAACAATTTAGACAGTACGGAGAAAATTTACACATCGCTGGCTGATATATGCTTGGATTGTTATAGCAACGTGTGCGGAAACTTGCGACTGTGCTAGCTAGAGACTTCAATGGGGATATTTTAAAACTTGACAAGAATTTGAAAACGTTATATCCCTATTATTATTATTATTCACTTGTAAAGCCTTAGAGGCATATACGTATATTGGAGCATAAAACATTGCCTACTAATAGATAGATTGTATTTTATAACATATATATATACAATTGTATTTATGTAATTATTATTATTATATACAGATTTAATACTCATATTTGAACTACACACCATCGAAAGATTTTGCACACTAGTGGAAAATTTGATAGGCTCCAATTTTCAAAAAAGACAACCCTGTTCTGAATGCATTACATATCGTGGAATCTGTCAATCATCTACTAGATGGTGTTGCGCGGTCTGGGCTCTCCAAATTGGGGGTGGGGGCCCAGGCATTTTTCGGCGCCCCCTGGTTCAGAACAGGTGCCCCCGGGTTCATGCCACCTTGCGAAATTTTGAGCTCCCCCGGTTCATTGCCTCTTGGAAAATTTTTTGTGTCCAATGGGTCCAAAGTACAAAAAATGATCAAAATTTGTACTAAAATTCCGTTCTGAAGCCAAAAATTCCTCAAATTTTATCAAAATTTGCTTCAAAATAGCTTTTGCTCTCCATCAAAAGCATTTCGGCAGTGTTTCTGACACGATTTTTAACAGTTTTTTTCTCTTGGCAACATTCCCCATGGCAAAATCGGGCGCCTCCGGTTCGGAACCAGGGAGGCCCCCTGGTTCATGCCCCCCCCTGGCAAAATTTTCAGCGAATGGAGAGCCCAGTGCGGTTAATATAAAATCTTTGAGAAAAATAATTTTAGAAGTGTAATATTCTTTAGATAAACCCCGAGAGAGTAACTAAAATCTAGGCCATGACTTTCCCGACGTACTAAGGCTAAGCCTTAGGGATAACCTAATCTTAGGCTTATATGAGCCGTCGACTAAGGCAAATTCTAAGTCGTCGGCTGCCGCCAGTGAACCCTATTCAATTTTATAGTACTATAACATAACACCCCCAGGGACACTGCTAATTACGGCTTACACTTGATGTCTTCATTGTGCAGTTTTTGAAAGTTTTTTTTGCAGTATTTTCCTACAGTATCAAAACCTTCACTGATAGTCGGGTTCAACTAGTTGCTGTACGAATAAACGTAAGATGTGTTTGGACAGTTGGTGCAAATGTTTGCTTGGACTTCGTTGTTTTTTTTCGTTCTTGACAGTGGCCATAATTTTCTTGAAAACGAGATTTCGGGACCCCTTTTCCAACAGGTTTAATTCTACGAAACATTTTGCTCCGAGCTGGGAACATTTCGATTTTCCCCTATTGAGTACTCCTGTTGCTGTTTTGTTAAAACACCTACGCTAACGAGTCGAACCGAGTCTCTTTTGAAAGCTTTGCTCGGCTAAGCTCGTTGCGATTTCTGAAGGCAGGCTAGATGTTCGGCTCGACTCAGCTTTAGAACCGAACCAATCCGACGCTAAAAGCTCGATTGCTTCCGCTAGTCCACAATGCGTTTCAAAAACACTAGAAACTCAACGGTCCCAGCGAAGCATCTAGTACCCGGCTCGTCAATCGTCAGTCAACTTACGTCAGAGCGGGCGTCAGGTTTTTCTGTTTCATCGCATCGAGGATGGTGTTCACTTCACCCAGATCTTTTTGGTACTTGTCATCGAGGCGAATCTTAGACTCCTACAACATCGTTTCCTATATTTAGATACATCATTTCGCTGTTCTTTGAATCCCACTGCTATACAGACGTCCAAACCAATATCATACATGACATTAGCATGCCAAGGCCGCATTAAGCACCGTTTTACACATGAAAAAGTGAAGTAAATCAATTGCTGTGTGAGATATAATTACAGAGCTCACGATTATTGCCAATGATATTTTTAAGACTCAGCCAAAAGAATCGTTCATATACCAAACACAGTCAAGTTTGATTTGAGTTTGCGTTAAAAATGAGCGTATGGAACAATAACACCTTCAAGATGACGCTACGAAAAGGTCCAGGGCAATACCAATTAAAAAATTACAACATACCTTGGCCAGAGTCTCAGCGACGTCCAAATGTCCGTGCGTAAGAAAATGTTGAGCAACAAGATGATCGACCTTTTCACGGAGCTCGGGATCATTTTCATAGTGAAATTGTTTGCTACATGCTTCGCCTGGATTCGGATTAAAGTTCTACAAAAAACAAATTACACCAACAATTCTATCGTCGCCCGCTCGCGATATTTTCATGGTGAAACTGTTTACTACATGCCTCGTCTGCACTCGAGCTAAAGTTCTGTAAAAATAATTTGCGCTAACAATTCTATCGTCGCATGGCGCACCGCACCAGCAACAGGCAGCTGTACATGTAACTCAATATGATTTCTTCCTATCCTCCAAGTTATATTTGTCCCATCAGTGAAATCCTAATGGTACTGGTTAACAAAAATCACCTAATCTATTAAATTATTTATACATTTTGCATCCTTCCAAGACCGGATTAACAATATTTTTCACCAATTAATATATATTTCATGTGAGATATGACTTTACCTACAAAACCGAAAAAATACATTAGACGCAGCTGGAAGGCAACAACAAGTTACCATCTAACATTGTTACTACGCGGCTATGGCAATATGACTTTTCGCGTATGCTGAGTCTCATGGGCCCATTCAATACCAATTTTGATCCAATATACAGCGTAAACAATGAAAATAGCAGCACATAGCAGCGATATGCATATATAAGGAAATAATTGCTCTACAAAAGGATAACAATAAAAACCTATATATCTTGAGCAATTGCGGAGATATTGTGCCGTGTTCGTGTATATATTCTGGGTATCAGGGACCCGTTAAAAACTGTTTTGACCAAAATCCTACATTCTGAAAAAGCGCTGTAGCAATCTCGCATCAACTTGCGGACCAAGATGTTGTATATTTAAATATATATAAGTCAATTTACCGTTGGACTTGGCTTACTTTGTCAATTTCACGCCCAAACCTTGACACAATCGAATGAATGACACGATGTTCGGTACTAATCGGCTGCACAGCTTTAAGAATTCGGGCGACAACATTTTCGAGCAACATCGCTGCGTGAATGCTTAGCTCTGAGTCGGGATCCATATCTGCAGCGAGAATTTTTGTGAATTTATTCATTCCTAATACACTAGTAACACTATCGAGATTGCAGAACGTAGTAAAGCATAGGTACACCAACGCCTTTTGCGTGCACAGCCAATCAGCTCTCGAAAGAACACGTCGATATAATATATGTTGATATCACACAATACAGCACAAATTAAAACAAAACTAACATGGGCAATAAGTTTCCCATGCCCAAAACCCACTAGTGCAAGCTATCAGCCTCCCAAGATTTCCCAATAAAATTGGGAATTTTGGGTCGTTGAACTATGGGGGCGCCATACCCCCGCACCCATGGATCGCAGAGCAAAATCAACACCGATCACAAGCTTCCTATGCACCAAAAACCCCAAGTGAATCTTTCAGCCGCCCAGAACGTCAGAACAAATTTTCGAATTTTGGGTCGGGGAACCATTGGCGCACCATGCTTCAAACCCCATCGCTCTAGAACCGGAACCTTAATCGAAAAACAAAAAAGCCTTGCTTCCGTGAAGGGTACTGAAACGGGGCAAAAATCCCACATTTTGACCCCTGACGCGAAACCAGACCCCAAATCAAAAAACGTTCGAGGATGTACACGGTAAATCGACTATGTCGGTTCGAACGAACCCAAGATCATGAAAATCAGTTAAGTCGTTCTCGAGTTATGGCCGTTCATACACATACTCACACATACGGAATTTAAAAGATTTCACCCCTGCAACTCCCAATCTCCACAACGTTCTGATAACCCAATTACGTCGGCATGAAAAATGACCTAACCACTCCCATGAAATCCTACTTTGTCTTGAAGGTTGCGATTTGTAAAAAAATGACATATTTCAGTGCATATTTTTCTATGGTTTTGAAATGTAGTGACTGATAGTGACCATCACCTACAGGGTGTCCGCGCATTTCCGGTCATGAATTTCCAGGATTTTTTGAGCGAATTTCCAGGATTTTTAAATGCAACAATATTGGTGAAGGGATGAATTTTTAAGCTTTGTAATGACTCTTTTCTTTCATTTCGAGTACTTGTTTTTGGATTTCATTGGTCGCGAACACCCTGCGTCATGCGATTTTCCCATAAGAAAGTATTTTACTACATAAGAAATTATACATATTTTGAACCAACGTAGAAAGTTGAATAAGCTATGTAGCTATGAGCCAATTGGCGAACTCGGGGAAACGATTTGCATTCAAACCAGGAGTTGAGAAATTTGCATTTCAATTTCGGCATAATTATATTACTTATCAGTACGTCTGAAGCACAAATAAAATTCAGAATATATAGTTATACTCTGGAACCCCAACAGAGTTAATCTGTAATAACTGAATCAAATGAAATCTGAAACCAGTAACTACAAACAAAGAAACAATGTTGTGGTTCAAGAGCATATATATATATTCTGAAAATTATTAATTAATGATTCAGAGGCGATGATAAATAATATATAAAAGTATGGCTCCTGGCGCTGATGTGGGAAAATCTGAAAGAAAAACCAAAATTTTAACAATTTTAGAAAATACAAATTTTGTTGAAAAATGTTTATGAATTTCCAGGATTTTTCTGGCGATTTTCCAGGATTTGCCTCTTTTTACACTACGGCCCTTTCAATTTCCAGGATGCAGAGCCAATTTCCAGGATTTTCCAGGAAGCGGACACCCGGCACCTAATGGTTAATATACTAGCGCACCATTATTGTATTTCTATAATTTTGGAAGATAACATTTTAGTTCAATTTTGTACCCGGTTGTCTCTTTAGAGTTAGGATTCTATCTATATATTAGGTGCGTGTCAATGTGCTTTTGAAAAACCATAAAACCCGACTTTGCATTGTCACAACAACATGACTGCAATTATTACAATATATATAATGAGTAGACACTCTATTTTGCTTGGCGAGCCATTAAAAACACACAGGATAACGGTCCTATCACAAACAAATTAATGACAGATATACCGGATATTATCGGAATGCCATATCATTAAGGGTATACTGAGGCGACGAAGTCAGGAAAATGGGATAAGATGCACACCGTTCTCGGTTGTTAACTAACACGTAAAACTGTTCACCCAGATTAAGTTACTTATATGACTTACCTAGGAGGGCGCCAGAGGACTCCCTAAATATGTAGACGTCCCCAGGTGCTCCAATGGTCGTTCGGGTATATTTGGTTTTCCACAGTTCTGTCCACATGAACTCTCGTGCAAGACTAAATATTGGCGAATTCTAGGCGCTGCAAAAAATAGTCCCGTTAGTTTTTACTCGTGGAACTAAGAATGCCTCAATTGTTGCCCTGCGAAACGTTAAGATTGTATATTAAATTTTCTTTTCCCAGTCGATGGTGTTACACCACATAATATGCACTATTACTGTAAATCAACTATTTATGTTATTGTCGCGTTTTTTCAGTCCCTCAGTTTGACCGGGAGGAAACCTAAGCTGTCGCCCCTTCTAGGTTCCCACAGGTACTTTCGAGGAAGTCTGGGAAAGCCGTCACGTCTTGGTCACCGCATTACAGCAGGGACATTGATATGCTTGAGGCGGTGCAACGTCGGGCTACTAAACTCGTTGGAGCCTTGGTTGGCTTAAGTTACGAGGACCGCCTTCGTCGTCTTAAACTACAAACACTAGCAACGCGACGACTGCGTGCCGACTTAATCATGCTATATCGGATGGCACACGGACTGATCGACATTCCGCTCACACGCTTCTTCACTATAAACTCAAACGATCATCTGCGAGGGCATCCACTAAAGCTCACTGCTCGTTTTTCGCCTCGACTCAACTGCTCAAGACACAGTTTCGGGTATTGAGTCGTTAATGCTTGGAACACGCTACCTATAGACATTGTCTTTGCCCCATCCCTACGAAAATTTAATGAACTTTTGCACACGTCTCACAAAATAGCGCTGCTCTGAAGCCCGCTCGCTGTGCTGCTGTTTGGCTTTTCTTCATTACAGACGAAATGCTCCAAATCAAACCAATATGCTCAGCCGATACATTCGGCTATCGATTGCCAACAATAGTCCTGCCACTCAACCCATACACGTCCACAAAAATTGCAGTTGGCGATGGTGGATCAGGTACGAGATCAGGTACGAGAAGCCAGTACATAGTTCTTCAATGATGACGTCCACAAAAAATGCACTACCTACTTTCATATCATGGACGAATGATGATGTTTTCGATAACTTACTTATACAGAAATTGTGCACTCAGTGCCCTGCGTTCAACGCACATGACATTCCAATGTAAACTCACATTATTAAAATAATTTAATCCACAACCGACCAGGACTTTGAAGATTTATGAAAGAGGTCTTCAATACTGGGGCGAAACCGCAATGCCACGTGCTGCAGCGCTGTATTATAAAAATCTGTAATAAAACCAAACCAACCGTACCAAATAACAACTCGTATTTGATTTGGAGCAACTGATTGAGCAAACTGTCGAGTGACTGCGAGTGTGTTCGCAGATATTCCGATAAGCCGGCAGTCATTTTGTCTGTCATGCCTTCCAACAGCACACACGCATCCATCGTTTACAACCGTTCACGACCGGCACAACACAATAATTTTAGAAATAAATGTGTATATATATTAAATTCTGTTCAACAATATAAATATGCAAGAGGACTATAAGAAAAATTATATACATAAGTTTCACCAGTAGTGCTCAGAAAATGCAGTCTGCTAACTACTGCCAACATAATGTATGTATATATATATATATATATATATATATCTGTACGTAACGTACAGATATATATATATACAGTTTGGACAACATTACGGATTCCATAAATCTATCAGTGTTAAATTTTTTAACACTATCAATAAAACAGACCGGTAGATTAAAAGTACAAAAACCAAATTAACAGAGATCGTGAAAATGAGTCGTACAATCGCTATCAATGGCTAGTTTAGATAAAGAGCGATAACAAAAATATGAAAAACCCTTATATGTCAACAGCATACAATGGTAATTGAAATCGTTTATTAAATGATGTTTTAAGTAATACTTCTGAACATTTAATATATATAATATCTTTATACATGTCTAACAATCATAATGACGTTGATTTTAATTCATATCGCTTGTGAGTGTAACAATCATATTTAAATATATATATATATATATATATATATATATATATATGTATGTATGTATATATATATATTAGGGATCGACCGGTATACCGGTACCGGTACCGCCCGGTACCGGTAAAAAACTGCCGGTACCGGTATTAAAATTTTTACTATCTTACGGATAAGAGCAGCGACAATGTTTAGTTGCAAATCAAGTGACTCATTTGTTATCATTTGTTGACATGTATACGTATTTATTTCTAATTCCTTCACTCGAATTCTGAACACGTTTGAAGATGAACATTTGGAACAGAGCGTTGTTGCAGTAAATGATGTTTTTGTTCGAATGTTTTGATTTTTGTTTTTACTTAGGTGACGTCATTGAGTTGTAGCGGTGGTGTATTATATAACACACTATCGATTTGAATGCTGACGGAGGGTGGTTTGAAGCTGATTGCGGTAGCAGGATGGTTCTCAAGAGCAGCTGGCATATTTGGGCGGTATGCAATAGTGTAGCGGAGGATAATTTAGTTGCCGATTGCGATATAATGTCGGGAGCAGCTGGCATATTTGGGGGGGGGCGTGCAATAGTGTAGCTGAGGATGTTTGGTTCGAATCTAGTTCCGCCAAGATGTTGTAGGGAGCAGTTGGCATATCTAGAGTCTGTGAAATCGTGTTGCGAGGGTTGGTTCAGAGGCTTATTCAGGTAGGATGTTGTCTGAACAGAAAATTAACTGTCACTATTGATTTGATCATGATTTATCTCGTGCCATATATTAACGAAATTAAACGGTTGAAAGGGATATTATATTTTCTTTTTCATCTGCTAATGTCTGTAATTGGTCAAAAAAGTTTAGTTGCATAACAAAACATGGAAAATTTGCATAGTTTTGTTTTGTTGACAGTTACAATTGTTTTATGAATGACTGACACAATAACCCGTATACTCAGTTGACAGTTTCTGAGAATAACGCGTCTAACATGCCACGTCCACTAAGTGCGTATATACGGACCAAATGTGGCATATCATATCATTTATCCTTGAGCACGGTAAATATCCTTTTTCAGCTCGCCCAACGATATCTTGCGTGCCCCATTGGGAGTGTGCAAAGCGAACGTCTGTTTAGAACAGCCGGCGACGTCAATTGTGTAGAGCGCAACCGTTTGCTCCCAGAGAATGTGGATAAGCTACTGAGACCAAAGTTCAACTTAAGGGCTTGCCACTACAATAGCTTGGCTTTGCCCAAGGAGTAGAATGTATAAATTACCATATACCAGTTTGGTTTTTGTTCTGAAACTTTGGGACACATACGTATGTACTTGCAAACTGTTTTTTTGGAAACTGAAAACATTGTTACAGAAGAAAAGTTTCCATATGAATATGGGTTATATACAATTTTAATGGACAATTATTGCACTTATAAATGTTGTTGTTACGTTGATTTTGAACATTTTGAAAATAAAACTTATGAATATCTACGTGTTATCTTTTTGACCAGAAACATGCATATATCAGAGTATAACTAAACGCGCGAAACTTTTTTGGCAGACAATTTGGGTACCGGTACCGGTACCGGTTTACCGGTATTTTTTCAGTACCGGTACCGGTAAATTTTGGTATCGGTCGATCCCTGATATATACATATATATATATATATATATATATACTGGTTGCAGTCAAGACCGCTGGGTCAATCCTAACGCACGTTCTTTATTATAAATTATTACAGAATTACATTTATTTTGAATGGTATATATAGAACAACTTGATACATTTGTAATAGAGACATGATCGACATTCTTGAATGACAATGGTTTTTCCATTTACCATGTTCCAGGTACACATATCATCGTGATAGCGTTGGCAGACGATGTTAGAGAGTGGTCATTTTCGTTCGTAATAGCATCAAAACCGATTGTGGCATCGTTATTGTTTCGATGATTTGTCATCATGTAGAATGGTTGGTCCACTTTACCAGCGTTTCTATATTCACAATATTCGTTTTCTATAAATTTTTCGGGACGAATAAGGTCTTACAGCACGTGCCCGAGATTGGTCTCGAGCCAGGTGTGACAAGACACACTTGTGATTGGAATATGTTGAATACAGAAAGTGAAGTTGATGTACAATGGAGATTGGTTTCAACCTTATTTCATGATGTAATTCATAGATTTGCACCTTGGAAGTTAGGGTCCCTGCAGGGGTGCCGTGAAATAAACACAACACCCACCGTCATTTAAATAAATTCCCAAAGAGCATGATGATAATATAAACGAATGTCTCAAAACGCTGAGATCAATATTGAGGAAAACTTATTTAAACACTAAATAAGACGCAAAGTCTTTCCCATTATGCGCTCAATCACTAGTCTGTTCCTTCCACGAATCACCACCAATCCATTCCTTCAACCGACCACGAGATGCGTCCTAATGGGTCGCGATATAACTCACCAGAACAAGGTTGCAGTATGTTCAAAAAGTATTCTTGTTCTCTCTTCAACGGATAGACGTTGCTCGAATTATTGCAAGAGTAAACTTAAAATGCACCCCAACCATCCTCTTTTGACACCATGTACAAAACGTTGGTAGAGAACAAAACTCGGATTTTAATAACCGTATCCGATATCTACATTTTTCTGTACTGTAACGCTATTAGCGAAAGCAATTCGGCCCCTGTACCTTAACAAAAATGTTTTCGCGAACATTTTCAAATTATAACGTATCAAATATGAAACGGACTAATTTCTGTTCTTTAATGCAAAAACGAAATTCGTGTTCAGTGAACAACTGAATGGTAATTTCTTTTGGCAAAAGAGGATGGTGAGTGGCGCAGCTTAAGTTTACTCATACATATTACCGAACAACATCGCGGATGAGCCGAGAAATATTTATGTTTTCGCAGGTCTATAATGCCATTACGATGTCACACAAAAACGCAGTACCGAAAATTGATGTAATATGTAGTCCATTCCTGCATGAGAATATTAACGAAGTTGCGGAGCCAATCATTGAGCGAAGCGAGGCGAAGCCGAGCGAAGCGTTTTTATTTTCTGTATGGGAGCAAAAAGGTCGATGTCCGTCCGTTCGTTCGTTCGGTCCGAAGGATCTCAAGAGCCACTGAACCGATTTTAAAAAATTTTTTTGTTTGAAAGCCTATCATGTCAGAGTGTGCACCTGATATTTGGGATTAATAAATTTTAAGTGGTTAATTACCTAGTAGTTAGCTAATTAGGTAAGCTTATGCAGCTAAAATAGAGAATTTTGCAATATTTGTGTTATTGAGCGGAGCTCGGCGAAGCGTTTTTATTTTCTGTATGGGAGTAAAAAGGTCGATGTCCGTCCGTTCGTTCGGTCCGAAGGATCTCAAGAACCACAGAACAGATTTTAAAAAAACTTTTTTTTGTTTGAAAGCCTATCATGTTAGAGTGTGCACCTGATATTTGGGATTAAAAATTTTTGAGTGGTTAATTAGTAATTAGCTAATTAGTTAATTTTATGCAGCTAAAATAGAGAATTTTGCAATATTTGTGTTATTTATTGAAATAGAATCGTTTCGATCAAACTATTATAGGGTTTTTGGGTCAAAGAATTCAAATATATTTTTACCAATGATAAAGCCCTATGCAATGTAATTACAAGAACATAAAATTGAGTACATTCGTAATGCCACAGCCCAAGCTCCGCTCACAAATGTAGTTCCACTACCGACAAGTTTATTGAAATGGAATCGTTTCGATCAAACCATTATAGGGTTTTTGGGTCGAAGAATTCAAATATAATATTTTTACCAATGATAAAGCCCTATGCCCTATGCAATGTAGTTACAAGAACATAAAATTGTGTACATTTGTAATGTCACAGCGCAAGCTCCGCTCACAAATGTAGTTCCACTACCGACTAGTTTATTTAATATGATGAGAGAGAAATAATCGAGTGAGGTTGTCACTGAGGGTACTAGAGAAAAACTCGTGAAAATTTCTTTTGTGTTGTTTGTCGCTGTCATTCACAACTCATTTTCCGATGGACGGATTTCGGCAATTTTATTTGTTCTATAGCAAAACAACTGAAGACGATGTGCAATTCAGTTGAACTCAATAAGCTCCGACCACATATGCCGATTCAAAATGGCAAAAACAGGTTTTTAGGGTTTTATCAAATCTGGCCAGACGGGCACCAGTATATCGCTACACAGGCTTTGAAAAGAAAAATTACTATACCTAATCAGCTTATCGAGATCTACAACATTGATTGCCACGACTTTATTGTGGGACCACTCACTGGACAACAGTGGGCCCGAATATGGTTCGTCGGCCCTTTGCCAGAAACAGCGATTTTTCTAATTTCGCGACGTTATAACTTGTTTTTATCTTAGGAGTGTCTATTAAGTTACCAAGCACGTTGAATACAATGCCTCTGCTACATAGAGTCCAACTTGGCTATATTAAACCTAGTCATGGGGTCTCAGGGGATTGACGGTCGGTATTTCTGAAGGCTGAACACAATGATTTAGTTATCTAAGATCCAACGTCCATATTTCATGCCTCTTCGTGGATTTTCAGTGGGTTTAGGGTGAATGAACCTGATTCCCAGAATCTAGTCTGTGTCCGGTTGTTAGGTTACGTATTGCGTACGGGTCATCAGAAATTATTATCCATTGGTTTTCCGGTAGGCTGAATACGATGGTATAGTTATCTAGAGTCCAGAACGCGTATTACGACTTTTAAGACGTTTCCATTTGTTTAGGGTCAATAAACCCGATTTTAAAAAATAGTAGGTCTTCAGTTAGTTTGGTACATGGCATAAAAATTGTCAACAAAGAATTTTTAGGCATGCTGCATACAATGATTTGGTGATATAAGGTCCACTGTCAGTAAACGGAGCACCATCAGGATGGTCGTCGGTGACGAGTGGAGTCGTCACTAAAATGCTCCGCGTTGGGTCGGATTTTCTAATATATTAATGATATCGACGACTACATATTCTGTATGGTGTATAAATTTACTGACAATCTTTGCCTCGCGATACGTGTTCTCAGAAGCAGCTCAGATATCTCCTTTGACGAGTCCCAAGTAAATCCCGGTAGCCTATCCAGTTACAGTCACCATTTTGATGCACTGAACGAGTTGAAGTGCCGTGTGACGCACTATAGCGTAGACAACCTGTGTGTTGCCTATTCGTTGATGAACAACCTTCTCGATTTATAACATCCAAGTACATCGGCGTCGTCGTCACAAGCGACATGAAGTTCTCCGACCAGTGTGCTGCTCTTGCTACCAAGGCCCGCAAAATCGTTTTATTGCTTAGACGTACAATTACGCGCTGGTCAAATAGTGTGTGGCTATGTCCGAATACGCTGTTAGCGTTTGGAGTCAGCACTACATTTAGAATATCCAGTTGATCCCACGAAGGTGACACCAGCACTATGAAGAACGCCGTATGAAGATCTTTTGTCTTATCTTGGTATCCAGACGTTAGAATCCCGACAGATCCGCGGTGACTTGATATTGATCTACAAAATGATTCGCAACGGGGTTGCTATGGATATCACCAAATTCTTGTCTCCCCGGATGATACCGACACTCTTGGTCATATCTAAAGCATGAGACGTTAGACATTTTTCGCTAGACGTTCGAAAGTATTTGTTCAGTCATGGAACTGTTCGCTTGTAAAACGCTCGTCCTGTGGAAATGTTCAACACTCCATCACTGTCATCTCTCAAACACCGACTCCACGCTGCCAACGTACTGTCCCTTAAATCATTTACTAATTGTTAAATAGAGGCCCGCTCCACTCAATCGTGGCCGATTCAATCAAACCATAAGAAAGAAATGCTCACAAATGGTAGAGTGGAGCAAAGAATGGTATGTAGTGGTACGTATTCGTACTCGCTTTTGATGCTTAAAATGAAAATTGGATTAAAATCTCAACGAATTTTCTATGTTTTGTTTCCTTAAAATTTTATTACGAAAAGGACTACTTTAACATGTTCGTAAATTACATTAAAAATTTGTAGAGTTTGGAAGAAACCTGTACGGTAAAGCATCTGGTCAAATTATACTAAATATGTATGCCTTGCTCTTTACATTGCCTTATATTTCAATTGCAATATCTTTTACTTATATTTCATTTATAATTTTGGCGCTTTAAGCTTAATAAATTTCTATACTAACAGGATTTAATAAACCAAAAATGGTGTTATTCCTTTTCTAGGTGTCAAATTTCACCACGGCCTGAGTTCCTGTAGTGCTATAAGGGATTACTCTAACTAAAAATTCTAATTTAAACTGAATATGAAAATTTTTCCAAATTGATCAAATTAACATTAGAATTGTTTTCTCCTACAAGCTTTTAAACTGGATTTGGAGAAATTTCAAGTTGAAGCCCTACAATTCAAGGTGGATGCTTGATATTTATTTCTTTGTTTCGTTTTCTTAAGTGAGGCATTTAAATTCACTTGACTGTCATTCGCTGCCTGTCCACAGTGGGGGGGTGGTGGGGACCCCCCACTTTCCAAATCCCCCATGTTCGTGAGATTTTCCCCCATGTCCGCCCCCCCACTCGGCCTAACCCCCCCCCCATGTTCAACTAATTCCAAATTTTTTTTGTTTCTTAGCTTGACAGTACGTTCACAGTGGTAAAAATGCATGACAATATGGAAATATTTTGTATTTTTAAGCAAAATTTACCCCCACTTTGAAATTTCCCCCGAGAATGAACGTGGGGGCACCCAAAGTTCCCCCCCCCTTTTCGGAGGGCTGTGGAAAGGCCAGATTCGTTTAAGTTTAGCTTAGACTCAATCTATTCCTAGCTAGCATAAATTTACTCTTACTTAATCTGCACGGGTTATGCCTTATTTTGCTTAACCGTAGCCAGCTGTTACAGGATCTGTCGGTATAAAACCATCATTAAATAGACACACTTCAAACCATGTTAAAGACCAGCTAACCTAATATTTTACCTCTGGCTGGGGAAAGAACAGTGTCTACCAATTTATCGGAACTCGTGCAAAACGTTTGCGAAAAGGTAACCCTACATTTTTAGAGCGATACATTATTATTTTTGTGGCTTTTCTTTCCTGTCTTACTTGAGCTAGCAATTTGATTACGACTGTATAGCTTAGTCGGGGTTAACTTCTATCAAATGGTACAGACCTATCCCTTACCACCATGTGGAAATGTCAGCACTTCTGTTACGAATAAGCCGATAATTTCACAGCAAGATACTATTCGGCTACCTGGACCCTAAAATAAAATGACCAAGCAAACGTAATTGCTCACGTACTCGGTGTGAAAATTATAGGGCCCATCAGTTTATTTCGTTCAATTAGCAAATTCCGGAGGTCTTGGTTCCGAATGTATTTTGGTCCTGTTTATTTAGATAATATTATTTAGGGTACTCAACATGGTTGTAGCGCTAAACGATCCACAACGTCGCATCTCATATATTTTCTTGACAGTATAACTAGAAACTCAAAGACAATTTCATCTAGGCACTTCAAAACAATCTCACGTAGGGTACCGAACAGGGTTATAGTGCAAAACAATCCATAACATCGTAGCTCTTATATTTTCCTGACAGTGTAAGAATATGTGGTGACCTGTGAGACAGGAAGGCATGGTATATATCGATTTTCGTAAAGCGCTTGATTAGATCAACCATACTTCATTGACTCATAATCTATAGATATACGTGATAAAGGATGGGTTTACCCGTCGGCTTGACAGTTATCTTGTTGGTTGGCTGCGATGTGCCTGTATTGATGGGAAATTTTCACAATAAGCACTTTGGCGTTCCACAAGAAACAGTATTATGTCCCACACTATTTCTGCTGTTTCTCTAATTTCGAAGTATACACTGGTCTTTCAATTATGAAATTTCCTCTATGATATGCGTGTTAGACGACGTATCAATTGCAGATTTCCCGGCCTAGACTAATTTCCTTTCCTTTCAACTAGATTTGGGTGGTTTTCGCAATATGTTTTCGCATACCACGAAGGTACGCCGCTCGATATTTCTTCTTGGACGGATAAATAGATAGATAAACATGTGTGTCTGTATTCAGATGAATGGCTGTTCACCAACCACACGTGGAGCGCGCAGTGTTTGGGTACCCTTTCTATAAACGAGTCATCACCTGTGTCTGAGCGAGACGATCTTCAAACAGATGCTTCACGTCATGGGTATCATCGACGCTTCGTCATTATAGGATCTGCAATCGGTTTATAATTGTTTAATAATGTTGGTGATTGGAATGCCACGTTTGCTAAATAGATGCGTTCAACGCTTACTCGATTGATTTGCGTTGCCGATAAAGCTCGACTTGATAATGTTATTTCCAATATCTTCTAACAAAACATATTCCCAAGTTAACTCACATCAAATTTGTTTTATAAGCAAACTATATTGACGACATCTTACACCATTAGTGTTATTTTGGGCTGGAACGATGGGCGTAGAGTTGGAGGATTAATTTCTTATGACCGCTGTCGCAAATCGTCAGCTAAAGGGAGAAGGGAATCGTCTGCGAAGATTGTGGAGTTCGAGGTGTGGCCAGTCGATCGCAGATAGGGAACCAAGTGGTCTGCCTTTTTTGTGCGTGTGCCTATTTATTTCGAAGAGACGCAATTCTATCGAGTGCTGTGGTGTAAATAGCTCTAGACGCTCTTGGTTCAGCTATTTTTAACCAAAAGCCGAAGTTAAAAACGTTTATTTTAATATAGTTAGAATATATATCAAGGCACAGTTCTTTAGCACCGTTCTACTTTGTGTCACACCAAGTGTTACCACCGGTAATCATATTTCTATTTCTGGCTAGGCCACTATATACCTAAGGCTAAGTTCTTAATTCTGAACACCTGTGTTTTATTAGGGAAATACTACTACAATTACTTAGTACTCAGATTTTAATGACCTCTGTGTGATATAATCTAGTTCCTACTCACGTAGCAGTGCTTTTCACTTTACACCACAGGAGCCCCTTCTTTGGAACTCTAATTCAATAAATAAAATCAGAAATATGTAAACTCGTTCAGAATAACCCTATAGTGTTGTGCTAACCACTCAGTTCTTTGCGTAGAAACAGTAAGAATAAACAAGAAGCATAATAGAAAAGATAAATGTGGAGAGCATATTCTATGCTAAGCACACAGTTCTTTGTGTGGAAATCCGTACAAATAAACAAGAACCATGACAGAAAAGAAACGTCGAGGGCGCATTCTTTGGTGAAGACAAATCAAGACTGATTTTAGATTTCAAACACTATTTTAGCTAATGACCTAGTTTTAGCGACTTTATGCAAATTAGGTTAAGTTAAGCAAATATTTAAAACCAAAATAATAAGGAAAACTAATATTTTAGGGTGGGGACTGGTTAATAAATGATTTTGTGTGAAAAGTAAAATTTTTGGTTTAAAAGCGGGAATTGGGGTTTTTGGGAGGTTTGGGACCCAGGGAACCCTAGTAGAACCCCAAAAATTAGTGTTATATTTTATGTCTTCCAGTGGGGTAGGGGTTGGCTGATTAATTTCTTATGGTGGCTATCGGATATTAAAAGGGGACGTGGAATCGTCACTGAAGATTGCGCGGTGCTAAACGTGACCAGTACTATGTCGGTGAGGATGTATGAATGGAGCGCGTCCTTGATCTTCGTGATCAGTGCTCGTGCGCTATATTCTGCGTTGCGGCGCGATGCAGCTCTAATCACTCTTGCTTCAGACAATAGGCACCAAAACACTTGGCATGAACATTTATTATAAAGCAAGATAAAATATTAAAGCACGCATGATTAGGCACTCGTGATTTGAGCTCACGGTATTCTTTAATTCCCGTACTATTTCGATCACACTACTGCTCCGCCAATAACTCTAACACAGTTCACGCTCTCCCGATTTCAACGCAGATTTTGCCACTCTATTAGTTCGCTCGTTCCTTCTTGAACCTGCTAAATTTAAGACTAGGTTAAGGACCACTGTATTATATACTCCTCTTGTGAGGTTGGCGCGACCGTCGCCGGCTGTCTGACGGTCGTACGAGTAAATAAGTACCTCCACCTAAGTTCTTAGATTTATACTAATACGATCCTTATTTAGTGGTTTATGGTTTGCGTGATAGCAGGTTAAATTTAGGTTAGCTATTACTTTAATACAGCTATTGTGAGCATATACCCCCGGCTGGCTGGTACACTGCACGATTATTTGAGTACGTTATCCTGAGCCTTAGAGTTACGCTATTACTTGCCTTAAGTTACGCTACCCTTTAGTTATATTAAACAAACCGCCCCGGCTGGCTGACGATCTACATTAATTACAACTATGCGGTTGACAACTATTCAGTCAGAACTTTTCTCAAATAATAAGCCCCCGGTTGGCTGGACTATCGGTCAGTTTAGGATGAAATGATGCTCGGGATGGTAATTCGATTCCACGCCCCTCACTCGCCCGGTATACTCAAGACTAACACTTCTTGTCCAGCCGAGCCCGGCTAGCTGCCGACCCGACAAGACGCACTACTACCCTTTGAACCAAACTGCTGCTCGCCCTGGAATAACTCGACACTAGGGCCGAATTTGTGAACTATTACTATCTGGTATATGTTATTATACTATCACTATTACTACAATTATTGCCACTTAAAGTCCCCAAAATTTTTATTTGGCAAGCTACTATTATTAACAATAATTATTAGGTTTCACTAGGTTACCTATGTGTGTAGTTAAAGTATCCATCACTCCATTTGTTGAGCCAGTAACGCAAACCAAATAAGACCAGATATCCAATACAACTCTTTCACGCAATTCTTTTTGCGTCAAAATTACTACACCGTGCTCACAACACTACGAAATCAAGCCAAGATCTCGGAAACACACTGTGAAAATAATGCTAACTCCGATTTCCATATCCAAAAAACAACCAAAAGCCGCCAACATTAATACACGTAGGCTGACATAATCTTATGCAAATTAGGTCCAGCTTAAAACAAGACTAAAATTTTAATAAATTTACAATTTGGGGACCCATATAATAGATAATTTTGTAAAATAAAAATTTGGAAATAAAATTTCGTGAAAATGGAACCTTGGGACCCTGGTAGCGTACTAGACTCCGGACAATTAAGTACGTTATACATGATCGCTTGTTTTGATAGGGTAAGGGTTAGATGGGGAAGTTTTATGACGGCTATCGGATGTTGCGACTAAATTTGTCACCGAAGATCGTGGCGTTCGAGGTGTGGCCAATAGTATGCCGGTTGGAACTAAGTGGTCGCCTTCTTTCGGCTTGTGCCTATCCTTTAGCAACAATACGATTCGGCTTAGCGTGGCGGCGAGATTAGATCGATTCACTCGGATTTTAGATAAGTGAGCGCCAGAGTCGTAACTAAAATGTCTATTTAAAGTTATATGATAAAAATAAGGCACATTCTTTTAGCGCCGCTATTACTTGAGCTACAGTTGTTACCGAAAGTTCACTTTCGCTACATCTCAGCTACTTCGGTTTTTTAGCCAGTGCTATTGCAGATAAGCAATTCAATATTCTATTAACTCTTTTGAGGTTGACACAATCGCCCCCGGACAGGTAACTGGGCGAGTATCTGAATACCTTAACCTAAATCCTTAGATTTACACCAGTACGATCCTTAGTTTTAATCGGGTGCCCCCGGACCGCTGACACACCGCATCAACTTCGATGATAGCGATTAAGGTCTAGGTTATCTGATAGTCCATTACGATTTTTGATTTGAAACGATGACCCCCGTGTCAACTTTTGGGCAGGTCCAACCTTGTATTTACCCCTCTTCCTAGACAATATTCCATAGGTTTCGATCTAATTACTAAAATTATACCAATTTCATTTTCCTTCCCTGGGGGATATCCATTCTCCCACAGGGGTGATTCCTATATTCCTCTCCGATGGGATAAAACTATCCAAATTTCATATTTCATCCCTCATTTCCCGCTCCCTCTCGATATATTACTCATTAAAGCGGACTCAAAATCCATCAATTTACAAATTTCCTTACTTTTATTCGAATAACACATTTCTTTAGGTTTTATCACTATTTCCTCCCGGTGGGGTGGGTTATAGCCCATAACGGGTATATTAATACTTATTCCCACTCGGGTGAACCCATTATTTACTCCTATATGGGGGTATATTACCCCTATGCCCTGATTAGACATTTCGTTTACCTAAAAATCAATATTTTTACCTTCTTACCAAATTTACCAAAGTATCATCATTCTCCCAATTTTCTTTTATCGCTAGACTATATTTTATCTTCTCCCTGTGTTGGAAACCCCTTAATTCCATTTTCATTGGATTCAAAATCCTCTAATTTCCACCATTTTCTCCTAAAAACTAACACATCAATATTTGACTCTTTCCTACCTATATACAACTTTTTAAACCCTTAACACTACCAGTGGGGTACCCTCATTCATTTCCCTCCGGAAATATACTCACCCCTTATGGGATACCCCTATGTGACTCTATTTCTAACCCCCAAAAATTCAGTAAATTTTCCCCAAAAATACATATAATAAATAGTAAATAATTTTAAAATTTAATAATAAATAAATTTACTTAGCTAAATATTGTCTGTTGAGTGAGGATAGCTATTTGATTGGTTTTATTGTTATTGCTGTTGGTCGACGTATTGTTGTGTATGTACGACGAAATGTTCTGTGTGGAGCTACGACTTTTCATATTTTTCTTTTTTTCTACATGTTTAGTTTTGCGAATTGGATAGATTATTAATTCGACGACGTGTGTATTATTGTTGCTCTACTATGGTTCTGGGTCGTTGTTATTATTATTAGTATATATTGTGTCAACGCTGCTCTGTTTTGGTGCATGGACGTATAGACAGTGTTTAAAATTTTATCGACTCGGTCTTCATGGTTACGACGTGCGAGCACATTTGTTTTTGCATTCTTGCTGATAATTTGTCTTAGATAGGGCCTGAACTATCTTCGGGAGTCCTTCCGAGGTAGTTAATTGCATAGTTTTTTTATTCTCCCCTAGTTCTACGGTGATATGATGTACTGATCACGCTTAACCGTACATACGTTTGCACACATTTATGTAGGTATACACCCGCATATCACATAAGTAAGGTAGGCTCACCTATAGTGACTTTGCAGGAGGTTACCTGCATTTCTGGACCCTGCCGAGGAGGCGGGTGTGCTACGCGGAGTAAGTCCTAGCCGGGTTTATGGCAGACCAGAAAAAGGGCAGCCCATTCCTTGAACGGGAACCTCTGGGTGGGATTGGTCTTTCTACCTTTCCGGCACCTTTTACCACCCGTTGGACCCCAGGCTGCCATAACATGGGCTGCTCTATCGTCGAAGGCTGTGACATTGCAAACATCCCTTAGGGTGGGACATAGTTGTCGGAACTATGTCTTAGCGTAAGCCTCGCCTAGGGGTTGTCCAATGCACAGGCCGGGGAAATTACACGCTTAGGGGGCTTGGCAGTTATGGGCCAACACCCACGTTCTATTTGGGGAAAATCCTGTGTCACTTGTCCCTAACACTAACACATAAAATTCTTTAGTTTTTCAGGTTCACGAAACACACGAATACTGCAGGTAGTACGATTTAAGGTACATGTATCCTATAATGCATGATCGCACGCTATTGTCCCAAACTACTTAAAAATCCAAAAATTATAAAAATTGTTACAAGTAAAACTGGTTACGCAGTGCGAAACTTTTGGTTATCGCTAAGATCTCACTATGCGAAAAATATGTTATCTTTGTTACACCTGGTGCATAATGCCAGGGGTTTTTGTTAAGTTTTTGCTCTATAATCTTTTGTTATATGCTAACAGTGTTACTATATAATCTTTACAAATTTCCAGCTAATGTAGGGTAATAAATTTTCAAGACGCGACGGTGCGTGTTATCTGACCTGCGGGAGCTGATGGTTTTGTTTTATTTATTCTACTGGTAGTGTACTAGAGGTTACTTACGGTTGACACATGGTGCGGGTCACCAACGCAGGCACTATTTTTTTGTGTAAATCCTTAAGGTGGCGGGGCCACGTTAGTTTACTAGCATTTGCTCATTTGGCATTTACTTGGCAATGTTAGTTAAAAGGTTAGCACGAGCTCTTGTTCCAATTAACTCCTGGATGCGTAATTTTAATGGCGTTACTCTTTACTTATTTTCAGACGACTTGTAAATATTTACAGCTTTACCGTTCTGGTGCAATCCGGCTACGTTAATATTACGATCTCTCAAGGTAAAGCACCACTCTTCACTTTATGTAGGACCTGGTTATTCCAGGTGACAGAACATTTTATGGTGTACTCACAAGTTAACTAACTTATGGAAAGTTCTTTCCAGCTCCAGTCTATATCTCAACTCCGGCCGCTTGTCGAGCTGAGATAGAGCTTGGATGCCTTCAGAACTACTATAATTCAATCCCACTCTGATTCAACCACCCATGATATAGTGTAAGTCAGAAATTGCCTAAGGTTAATTTTCCTAAGTTTGCTCTTTTAAAGTTATGCCAAAAACTCATTCAAATCTTTTTTACTGCGCACTACGGGACTGTTATGGGGACTCTTCGCCGTAGTGACATTTTGCCTAAAATTTCTGCATATGGAATCCAGAACCTGTGCTCCTGGACACGTTCTGGTAGACTCTAGGCCTAAGGGGTGTACTAGTCTATACGGACACGGTACCACCATACAAAATTATTTAAAAAAAATTTTCTAAATAAATTATCGTTTTAACTTACAATATTGTAATGTTTTTTTGTCTTTTTATTACAACTTTACAACTTTTCCACTATCGTTTTTAACCAGGTTGTGAATTGATTCGGTTTCACAAATCAAACTTCTACACAGTTTTACTTAGTGTCATGACTTATTCTTTTCCAAAACTTCATCAGTGTCCCATGGCCTGTCATTCGGACTAGCCGGGTACAAACGTTGAGGAGCCAAGTGCTCATATTCGATAACGTTAGTTAAAATTCGATTTTGCAATTCATCAGTTCTATTTAGGCGTTTTTCGTATAAATTCGTTACCCACGGCACGTTCTCCGGACTCGCCAGGGTTTAGGCAGTATTAGCACGGATATGCAGTTCTGCTAACCAAAATTCAATTTAGTCTTAGCTTAATTTTGAAAAGGTCATACCTAAAAGGGTGCCGAACGCACCAATCCTATCCTTACCTAAACTCACAATTTTTATCCCATAGCAACTCACTTTTTAGTGCAACCAATGGTGTAAGTCTGTGTAGGTTGCAGGGCACAATTGGTTTAACTGTAATTTATTCTAGTATGTATGTAGCCTGTATTTTATTCTATACGTTCACACGGCCTACTTATCTCAGTTCAAAACTCAACACCATACATTAACCTAAACTTGATATCCCTGCCCGGGACAATGACATGTCTACCACTGGAAACTCGCGCAACTTTCATCCAGTGATAAAGGGTATCTCCGACCGCTGGTAGACCGGTGCATCCCTTGGTGGCTCTTACCCCTAATTCTTGATTTCACTTTTTCTTGGGCAATTCTCGAACTCGCTCTCAGCTTCCACCCCTTTCCCTGTGGCCACCATTGGAAATGTCGGTTGCGTTTTAGTAAGAAACGTGCCGCGGAGAAGGCCGATAAACTCACACCCCGGACGGCTGGCCACACGTATGTTTATTTAATTACCTAAACATAATTCCTTAGGATTACGCTAATACTGCAGCTATGTTAACGTACCCGCCCCCGGACGGTTGACGACCCACGCTGTTATAATAACGAGCTAGTAATGGCAAGTTACTATCCCGTTCTTTTCTCAAGACTTTTGACCCCCGAACGGCTGGCCAAAGTGGGTAATAGGAAGAGGCAGGTAGCTCAATTGGGTATCCGATTCTTTATTCTTTACTCGTCCCGGGTTATTCTCAGGTAGGTTCCCCAATACTTTCTCCACGGAACAACTTACTCGACGCTGGGACAATATTCTGAACTATTACTAACTAATAATAATACATAGATGATACGCTATCACCAGTACTAATAATTATTTAGCCCTATAGTTCTTACTTGGGAAAATATTATTACTAATTTATTGCTACGTAAAGTTAGAATACCCAGATTTGAAGTCCCTGAGCCAATAACAGGTTAGTCCTTAACACCGCAAACAAAATCCATAAAACACACGATTCCCAATTAAAATCCTTAAACACTGTAAATCCACGCGTAATTCATTACGCTTTTCTATAATAGCAACAAAGCAAATATAAACTTTAGAAACTCTGAATCAAACCATAATTAAGCACGTCGATACTAACTCATACAGCACGAACACATTCACAAAACCAAGTTACTGCCAACTGTATTTGCTATGTAGCCAAATGGGCAATTAATAAAAACTAGGTAGCATAACGCGTTCTTTACGCAAATCAATAATCTCTGTCTCTAACCCTCTCATGCCCGTAAGGTCCAAATGGACCAAACGCACATTGCCACTCGTTGTGTTAACTGAATTTGTCGTATATCGTACGTTTGAACGTGCGTTGTTATTCGCTCGCATTGTGAGGTTCCTTAAGGAACCGAGCAACAGCTCTCAGATAGCTCAGTGGTTTGTGTACACAAGTTTCAATCGTACGTTTCGGGTTCGATCCCTGGCGCAGGCTTGAGTTTGTCAAACATTGCACGATACTCAAATTAATTCGGGCATGAAAGGGTTAATTAAAAATTAACCAATCGCATAACTAACCCTCTCATGCCCGTAAGGTCCAAATGGACCAAACGCACATTGCGACTCGTTGTGTTAACTGAGTTTGTCGTATATCGTACGTTTGAACGTGCGTTGTTATTCGCTCGCATTGTGAGGTTCCTTAAGGAACCGAGCAACAGCTCTCAGATAGCTCAGTGGTTTGTGTACACAAGTTTCAATCGTACGTTTCGGGTTCGATCCCTGGCGCAGGCTTGAGTTTGTCAAACATTCCACGATACTCAAATTAATTCGGACATGAAAGGGCTAACTCGAGCGTAATTCTATTACGCTCTAAATTGTGCACAGCAACGGTATATAAACACAACCGAACAATCCTCTTGCAAAGCCAGACTCAAACCTAAAAACGGAACATAGCTAACTACATTTTAGCTATTAAAATAAACGGTTGCAAAATATGCAAAGTAGTTGCAACCAAAACAAGGAAAATAAAATTATTGGGATTTAGAAAAGTTGATGGAATGGGGCGGTATAGATAATAATTTAGTGAAAACTTAAAATTTTGTGTTTTGGGGGAATTTGACACGGGTTTGGACCAAGAATCCCCTTACAGCCTAGTAGACCTCCACAATCGAAAGTATACTTTTATTCAATGCATCTCCAAAGTTGTATAGCTATGTCAGCTCAAAACAAAACATATGTGAAAATAACAAAAAGATATACTACGCGCCGGAATAGAAAATCTTTAACTTAAAGGAAGTCGAGACAGTCACCCACAGTTGGTCAACAAAGGTGTGTGTTGTATTCGAGAGTTTATTCCGGTGTTCTTGATACTGCGCGCAATGGCGACACGTGACTTCTATATCAACGTCGATATTATGACAGTAGCCAATGGCTCGGGCAAGGTTCTTCATACGCTGCATACCAAAGTATCTTAGGTGTAGGAGATCCAACACGTGTTTTCGGAAGCTGTCTGGTATCACAACGCAGTTCCCAAGGATGGGGCATCCATTGCATAGGCCAGGCTGATCTATGATCTGCCTAAAGCGTTGCATTCATCACTCTTCTGTGTCGGCCAGCCTTCGGGAGTTAATCGCATGACGGTAGCGGTGATTAGATCATTGAAGAATTCCCGAGCGAGGGACTGTTGATGTGCCGTAGTCACTTTGTTTAAACTAACGTTTTTAATCGTGCAGACTATCTCAGCGTTTTCATCACTTTCTTCCGCATGGAATTTAGCGCACGGCCAACACGGTAGTCGACTCAGGGCGTCTGCATTTCCATGGTCTGAAGTATTATGGCATTTGATGGAGTAGTTGAATTGAGTGAAAAGCAAGGCCCATCTTGCAAAAATGTTTGCTGTGAATGCCGATGCTTACTTTCCTGATCCAAACATTACGATCAGTCGCCTGTCGACCGTAAAACCAGTGTGAATGTTCGTCCGTAGATGAACTGTTAGAACATTCTTCAGACTGAAAACGATATCCTTCCGGATTTGGCTGTAGTTTCGGTGGTATTCTGATAAGGATCTTGGATGCATTGGCATGGGGTGTTCGCTTCCATCGGGAAAACGGTGAAACTGTACAGTTCCAACTCCAACGTTTGAAGCGTCGCAGGGTATTCCCAACAGCCGCGTTTCATCGAATTGACCCAGGATCTCGTCGGACGCCAAGACTTCCTTTAATTTTTGGAACGCGTTCTTCGGTTCCTTCCAGACCCATGTAGTATTCTTCCTGGTCAGCCGGTGGAGAGATTCCGCAATCGTTGCGAAGTCAGACGGCAGGAACTTTAGATAGAACTAAACAGATCCAAGGAACGATCGGAGGGTTGAGGCATCTTTTGGTTACGGCATTTTCAAGACGTCATTGACGTTTGTTACTTTGGCAATTTCTTGCCTTGAAAGAATACATCCCAGGTATTTGATCCAAGGTTTAGCAAAACGACACTTTCCCTGTAGGCATGGTAGGCCCTTTTCGTCGAGACGTTGTAGAAAGTGGCGGATGTTTTCTCTGTGCTCCTGGGAGCGTTCCTTCTAACCAGAATGTCGTGCAGGTAGATGACCACACCACGGAGATCTTGAGTAAATTCATCCATTACTTGCTGAAAGTAGCCAGGTGCAGACTTGATACCAAACGGCAAGGGATTCTGAAGCAACACTCCGACGTGAGTGTTCGAAGCCAGCGTCGACGACTTTTGGGGCCCCACTTGATCTGACTGTAGGCGCCAGCCAAATCAATCTTTGTGAAGTATTAATATCCACCATCCCAGCTGTCGCATGAGCTCCCCAGGAAGGGGTAACGAATGACGGTGTTTTTGAATGTACGGGTTAAAGAACCACAAACACATATTTTAGCCTTCTCTTCGCCACGCAATACGGTTTTCTTGACGAGTACTGCGGGAGTGCCATAATCGTTGAATCGAGTTGGTTCCCACATTCTTTTACCTACACCATCCTTTTTCGCTCATGTCTTAAAGACATCTGCACAATCTGCAAAATTGGTATACTTCGGTGCTCACGGTACAGTGATCACAGTATACTGATTATCGCTGCTGGGCAGCAGTATATACACCCAAACACAAACATAGCTACAACAATCGAGAAACATAGAAACAAGTTGAAATTTCTAGAATGTTCTTCAGTCAACGTTGTAAACAACGTCAGCATGAGAGTTTTCTACAATATTTTCGTAGAATATTAATCTGGAAACGTGTTCGCCATAACAGTGTGGAGTTACAAATCTTATGGTTATTAATTGAACTAACTACATGCCGTTTATTCCCAATTACCGCTGAGCCTTTGGTGCAATAAATTTGAGAAAAAATACATAATTTTTGTACCAACACCGCAACTTATAAAATTGAAGCACAATCCAGTATGCTATTTTGCTACAAAGATATAGTCACCTAGTTGTGCATTTTACTACTTTTGGATGTGTCCAAGCTGAAGTCTGCTACACCGAAAGTACACACGAAACCGTCTCGTTTCTGCATTATAATCTTGTGGCGACAAATATTATGCCAGTTTATTATGTGGCTAAGCATGAACATTTTGTTTCTGACTTGATATTTTATTTTTTCTTCTTTGTCATTTATTAAGGTCCGATAGATAATTTTTACTGTAGCTGGGAATTCGCCCACCTAGGCGCTTAGCATATGTATCATACTTCGAGAATTTTCTTGACATTAACACATAGGCGCTTTTCGTAAAAAACAAATTTTTACTTTGACTGTTATACCACTGTCGGATTCTATGACAAACCGTACTCTTAAAGCGCGACTGGCTTGAAGGCCTCAGACAGAATTGATTTTGTATTTAGTTTGTTGTTTTCCTGTTATTGTGTCCATTAAAATTGAAATTTTTGCATCTGTCCAACGCTGTAAATCTAAATTTTGGCGACCGTCCAGCGCAGTAAATTAAAATTTTGACAGCTGTTGAACGCTGTGAATTTAAATTTTGACAGTCGTCCAGCGCGGGAAATTTAAATTTAGGCAGCAGCCTAAAGCGGGAACAGTACGCCCAGACTCATCTACTTGTTCAGCCTAGTCCGGCATGACGCCCAGCTTATCCAACGTAGCCAGCTAAGTATATGTAGACAAAAGAAATAGTCACCCGTGACTATTGATTGTCCCAAGTAGCAAAACTTTACTGTAGAGACATAGCTAGGTGACGGCGCACACAAATTAATGTAAACGAGCAAATAATACGAAATAATGTCAGGTTTTCTTTCGTCATCAACTGTAGTATTATGGTGCTGCGTTGACAACGCAAAATCAACATTTGAACCGTTGGCTTTGTACGAAACTAATGTCAACTTGTCACGAAATGGAAACATCTATGAACCAACGTTACGTTTCTTAGCGGCAGATTTTTGCAGAGCCAAAGGGAGGTTGCGGCGATTTCCAGCGATTGTGCCAACTACTGCTAAGTTTGTTACAGGAGTTGGTTAGCAAGTGGAACGCTGGTGAAGAATCGATTTGTCGTAATTGTGCGACCACTTCCATAATTATGTGAAAACGACTGCACACAAGGTTGAAACCATGGTCTTCCGGAGGTATGGCGTCTTGGAGACCCAAATATGATTTCAGACAGTAGCAGAAATGATTTTCAGCATCGGCGGCTATCCACATTTTAGGCCATATTTTCCAGTCTTCTAAAGCACTGGCCACTTTTCAAAATGGACACTGGCCTCGGAATTTGACAAATTCTTCATCTACTGTAACCCCAGCTCCTGGACGATAAAGCGTTTTATACCGTGACGCAAACCTATCAAAAAGTTCGCAAGAAAGCCGTCAGTCCATCATCAGCACGACGTTCAGCCCGAGTGCTCGAGTCTTCGAAGGAAACGACTGATAAATTTAAAACGATCACGCGACATTGTCGCACGAAAATGAGGCGTCTTCTTTTTTGCCTAAAGATGAGCAAGCCGCCGATTGACAAACTTGAAAACACCTTGAAGCATATGTAATCCAATAAAAGCCTACATTTCCATGTGGGTGTTGGGTTGAAACCTCCGAACCGGCGGATATGTTTTGCACTTGGGTTAGTGTCACAATCAGATTCGTACTTTTGATTATTATATTGCCATGCACACCTTGAAGCATATGTAATCCAATAAAAGCCTACATTTCCATGTGGGTGTTGGATTGAAACCTCCGAACCGGCGGATATGTTTTGCACTTGGGTTAGTGTCACAATCAGATTCGTACTTTTGATTATTATTTTGCCATACACACCTTGAAGCATATGTAATCCAATAAAAGCCTACATTTCCATGTGGGTGTTGGGTTGAAACCTCCGAACCGACGGATATGTTTTGCACTTGGGTTAGTGTCACAACCAGATTCGTAGTTTTGATTATTATATATATTGCCATACCAGAGCCACCATATCTGAACTGAAGCATAAGCCAAATGATTCTCGAACGGTTTGAAATTTCGCTAGTATCAAATGTGTAAGCTCTGGCCGCTGACGTTTGATGTTTTCTGCGCCGCGTCTTCCACGTTGCTGAGGTAGTAGCTTGATCCATGTAACGCTAGGATCTTTAGTAACATACTGGTCGTTGGCGTAGCCCGCGGGCCCGGTAACAATGTTAGCACAGTCGTCAGAATAAACGTCTTCTTCGTCATCGCTAATTTCAATGTTAGGATCCATTTTAGTGTCATCTGTGTCAACTACTGCAGTAATATTCAGATTTGAAACGTTTGCTGGATTGTCTACATCAGAAGCATCGTCATCTATATCAATATTCTATATATATTCGATCAATATTCAATTATATCTATAATCCATCAAATTCTCCATCATTCTGGTCATTAAGTACCTACTAATGCTATAATGCTTGTTGTAAGTTATGTCGCTGTCCCATAGTTATTTATAATTTTATCTGGAATATGAAAGAAATCTCAAATAATGAATAATGGTGCAAAAATTACTCGAACTGTTTTATTTTGGGTCAATTGAACCCCCCCCCAGTTTCAGATGTACTCGAATTTACAACCAAAATTCTTGCGACGCCGGGGACTGAGAGGGGTCCAACGGAACCCATAGTAATAAATTTAGCCCATAACACATTTTTCCAAAAACGGTATTACTGACTTGAGGACAAAGGAAGGCTAGCTTGTGACATACGATGACGCCCACTCAAATGTATTAAATAATAGGTTCTCGTAGACTTCTGCTAATGAAGACGGTAGTATTCCGGTTATAAATGAACCCCTAACCGGTATTTTAATTTGTCGGGTTATATTTACACCAGCCGTAGTTGATGAATTTATGGTGAAATTGAGAAAGAGCACACTCATTACCCCCGAAGTTTTCACAATTTTTTCTTAAGGGACTCAGAAATGTTTTATGTTGTCCTTTATCTCATATTCCCGAGTAAATCTGATGCTAATGGAGTCTTAGCTTCCATTAGGCTATGCTTTGATGTGGTAGCTGCTTACAAAAACGGTCAACTGCAGATCCTTTTAATGTATTGTTGGCCGGTGTAATATTATCGAATTGTTCCAAACTAATAGAATCAATCATTAATCAGCAACTAACGGGGAGTTTATCGTAGAACACAAACTTACAATAATGGAGTCTTAGCTTCCATTAGGCTATGCTCTGATGTGGTGGCTGCTTACAAAAACGGTCAACTGCAGATCCTTTTAATGTATTGTTGGCCGGTGTAATATTATCGAATTGTTCCAAACTAATAGAATCAATCATTAATCAGCAACTAACGTGGAGTTTATCGTAGAACACAAACTTACAATAATGGAGTCTTAGCTTCCATTAGGCTATGCTCTGATGTGGTAGCTGCTTACAAAAACGGTCAACTGCAGATCCTTTTAATGTATTGTTGGCCGGTCTAATATTATCGAATTGTTCCAAACTAATAGAATCAATCATTAATCAGCAACTAACGGGGAGTTTATTGTAGAACACAAACTTACAATAATGGAGTCTTAGCTTCCGTTAGGCTATGCTATGATGTGGTAACTGCTTACAAAAACGGTCAACTGCAGATCCTTTTAATGTATTATTGCCCGGTGTAATATTATCGAATTGTTCCAAACTAATAGAATCAATCATTAATCAGCAACTAACGGGGAGTTTATCGTAGAACACAAACTTACAACAATGGAGTCTTAGCTTCCATTAGGCTATGCTCTGATGTGGTGGCTGCTTACAAAAACGGTCAACTGCAGATCCTTTTAATGTATTGTTGGCCGGTCTAATATTATCGAATTGTTCCAAACTAATAGAATCAATCATTAATCAGCAACTAACGGGGAGTTTATTGTAGAACACAAACTTACAATAATGGAGTCTTAGCTTCCGTTAGGCTATGCTATGATGTGGTAACTGCTTACAAAAACGGTCAACTGCAGATCCTTTTAATTGGGGATATAGAAAAAAGAAAAAAAAGAAAAAAAACAAACAAAAGAGCAACAAAAAAAACACAAACAAAAGGACCAACACAGCAAAAAAAACAACCAAAAAAAAAAACAAAAAAAACAAACAAAAAAAACCAAAAAGTATTGTTGGCCGGTGTAATATTATCGAATTGTTCCAAACTAATAGAATCAATCATTAATCAGCAACTAACGGGGAGTTTATCGTAGAACACAAACTTACAATAATGGAGTCTTAGCTTCCATTAGGCTATGCTCTGATGTGGTGACTGCTTACAAAAACGGTCAACTGCAGATCCTTTTAATGTATTGTTGGCCGGTGTAATATTATCGAATTGTTCCAAACTAATAGAATCAATCATTAATCAGCAACTAACGGAGTTTATCGTAGAACACAAACTTACAATAATGGAGTCTTAGCTTCCATTAGGCTATGCTTTGATGTGGTGGCTGCTTACAAAAACGGTCAACTGCAGATCCTTTTAATGTATTATTGCCCGGTGTAATATTATCGAATTGTTCCAAACTAATAGAATCAATCATTAATCAGCAACTAACGGAATTTTATTCTGTACAAACTTACAACAAGAGCTAGAGCTCCCATTAGGCTATGCTCTGATGTGGTGGCTGCTGAACAAAAACGCTCAACTGCAGATCCTTTCGAATATTCCGTGTAATATTATAATTTCAAACTAATAGAATCAATCATTAATCAGCAACTAACGGTGTTTATCGTAGAACACAAACTTACAATAATGGAGTCTTAGCTTCCTTAGGCTATGCAGAGGACGCACAAAAACGGTCAACGCAGATCTAGGGAGCTTTTATGCTTACAAAAACGGTCAACGCAGATCCTATGATTGTTGGCCGTAATATTATCGAATTGTTCCAAACTAATAGAATCAATCATTAATCAGCAACTAACGGGGAGTTTATCGTAGAACACAAACTTACAACAATGGAGTCTTAGCTTCCATTAGGCTATGCTCTGATGTGGTGGCTGCTTACAAAAACGCTCAACTGCAGATCCTTTTAATGTATTATTGCCCGGTGTAATATTATCGAATTGTTCCAAACTAATAGAATCAATCATTAATCAGCAACTAACGGAGTTTATCGTAGAACACAAACTTACAATAATGGAGTCTTAGATTCCATTAGGCTATGCTCTGATGTGGTAGCTGCTTACAAAAACGGTCAACTGCAGATCCTTTTAATGTATTGTTGGCCGGTGTAATATTATCGAATTGTTCCAAACTAATAGAATCAATCATTAATCAGCAACTAACGGAGTTTATCGTAGAACACAAACTTACAATAATGGAGTCTTAGCTTCCGTTAGGCTATGCTATGATGTGGTAACTGCTTACAAAAACGGTCAACTGCAGATCCTTTTAATGTATTATTGCCCGGTGTAATATTATCGAATTGTTCCAAACTAATAGAATCAATCATTAATCAGCAACTAACGGGGAGTTTATCGTAGAACACAAACTTACAATAATGGAGTCTTAGCTTCCGTTAGGCTATGCTATGATGTGGTAACTGCTTACAAAAACGGTCAACTGCAGATCCTTTTAATGTATTGTTGGCCGGTGTAATATTATCGAATTGTTCCAAACTAATAGAATCAATCATTAATCAGCAACTAACGGAGTTTATCGTAGAACACAAACTTACAATAATGGAGTCTTAGATTCCATTAGGCTATGCTCTGATGTGGTAGCTGCTTACAAAAACGGTCAACTGCAGATCCTTTTAATGTATTGTTGGCCGGTGTAATATTATCGAATTGTTCCAAACTAATAGAATCAATCATTAATCAGCAACTAACGGAGTTTATCGTAGAACACAAACTTACAATAATGGAGTCTTAGCTTCCGTTAGGCTATGCTATGATGTGGTAACTGCTTACAAAAACGGTCAACTGCAGATCCTTTTAATGTATTGTTGGCCGGTGTAATATTATCGAATTGTTCCAAACTAATAGAATCAATCATTAATCAGCAACTAACGGAGTTTATCGTAGAACACAAACTTACAATAATGGAGTCTTAGCTTCCATTAGGCTATGCTCTGATGTGGTGACTGCTTACAAAAACGGTCAACTGCAGATCCTTTTAATGTATTGTTGGCCGGTGTAATATTATCGAATTGTTCCAAACTAATAGAATCAATCATTAATCAGCAACTAACGGGGAGTTTATTGTAGAGCAATATACGTAACTGAA